>JAFMSR010000478.1:0-49973 GCA_022818135.1 Saxidomus purpurata
CCGTGTCTGTCCCAAATATTTTCCGGAATTTATATCTTATACAAGATGAAAAAATATAGAAGTCATATGTCACGGGCATTTTCGTGATAAACTATACGAGCACATATCTCTATGCTTTTACTTGAATTTTATAGGAACGTCGAACCCGAATATCTGACCAGGCAGAAAAATTCAATAAAAAGCGATGTAACGTTGTGTTGGGAGGCTCCATATTTATATAAATGTATGCTGATAGGTGTAATTGATTGTAAGAAAATATTGCCAATGTAAAAATAATGGTCAACTTTTCTTGGACTTAAGCACATGCTAAACTTGCCAGTGTATGTTTCCATCTTTGATTCAAGTAGTTCCGATCCTCTTCCTGGAATGTCTTAGACATGATATATGTTTGTACTTTCATTCTAACTTTAATTTCTGAATCAGATACGTTTCACGTTAACCTTCAAAAATGACCTAACGATTTGTAACATATAGACACGAGATATGCGGGCAGGAATGTATACACTGTTTGTACCTATTTTATTTTCAGGGCATATACGGTTCAACAGTGCTGTGTACAGGTACATTTGTAACAAGATATAGGAATGTTTATATACGTTTGGAAAACGAGAGCTTGTGTCTGATATCATGAAAAGGAGGAAAACAACTCGCTAGATATGTTCTGTACAATTGAAATCATGTCTCATCGACTCATGGTAGGAGTGACGTCACACTTTTGGTAACCAACATCATGTAATTTTTAGAAATGACTTTATTTGTACCCCTGATTCCATTTTGGCTGGAAATTTGTAGACTTAGTCTCAAAATGTGAGGTCAAAATATTTTTTCTCAAAAATGTTCATTTAATGTGCACTCAAATATTCCTATTGTGCCTAAGTTAACTATATTTTACTGCATAATTTTATTTCCAGTTAAATCATAACGTTTGTTAATATAACAAAAGGAAGTGCAAAAGTCCAACACATCACGAGTGACTCAACTTTAACAAACTAAAGTATTTTATCTCGCCGGCCTTTTTCACAGATAGCTGATCGCTAAATATTTAGTTTATCAGTAGTGTAGTTAAGTGTACGGGACGTTTTTATTGAACCTTAGATCGATCACATTGTTATTTTCTGAAAAAGTAAACGTAACCGTTTTCGAAGATAATAAACATGACGATGAAATTTAACTTTACGTAAAAGCACTGACATAAACATTAACCGTATATTGTTAAAAATCAACAAGGTCAGTTATTTGTTTTTCCCTGAATTAGGCATCGTACACCCTCCTTTGATCCCCCGCTCCTCCACTAACATAACCGATGGTCTTTCAGATGAGACCTAAAAAACCGAGGTCCCATGTAACGGTGCTGTTCACCGGGCATGTTAAAGAACCAGGGGTGTCTCTGGAACGGGACACGTTCTGTATCTTGCACTATCCCCCGAAACTTGAAATAAATAATATAAAAACTCTTCTAGGGCGTTGGTCATATGGAGTATACGATACTAACGGTAAAAACTCTAAAGTACATACATACATACGTAGATACATTTAGAAAGCGCATCAGTGGTCCAGTGATAACGCACAAGACTTGTTATTGCAGGTTCGATTCCCCGCTCCCCCACTTACATAACTAATGGTCTTTCGGATGAAACCTAAAAACCGATGTCACATGTATTACTCTTTTAGGGGCGTTGGTCATATTGATTATCTAGTACCAACGATAAAACTCTAAAATACATACTTTTCTGTCCGGTCGGTAGCAGAGCTAGTGGAGGGAACATCAAAGAGAAAATAGAGAAATAATAAAGCCATAATTATCACCAGGACTTTGACATAGTCAATACAGGCGATGTTCCCTGATATTTGCGGCTTCCGCTAATACTTGCAGGGTCTTCCTGATATTTGTATTAAGCTATAAGTTCGGGTCGTGGTGTGAGCTGATGGTTTAGAGTATAGTTTCGGACATTGGTATTGTCTGTGACCAGGTAGAGACAAGGGGTTTAGGGTTATATGTTTGAGACACAGTAGGGACTTGGGCTGAAACGGTAGGACAGGGAAAAGATATACTCTCATACTTGCAGCTGCGGCTCATACTTGCAGATCCGATAAAATTTGATATATGTAAAAGCCCGGATTAAAGTTGATTACTGTTTCAAACAAATGTTTAACAATCATTGGTACAACGGAACTTGTGGAAAATTTATTATATTTTGTTTACTTATCAAAGGCAGATTAATGTAAGTTGTAATTTACCAGCCATACACTCGATACACGTGACATCAGTATTATCAATACTTACGATATAATGCGTCATACTTTATAAATCATTTGTTATCATTTAACACTACCTATCTATTGTTTTCCCATACGAGGGTGTGATCATTCACATTTTCTGAAAATGAAAAGATTTAGTTATTCAGTCCCGTTTCCGGTATATAATCATCCAAGCACAACGTGTGTAAGTTATTTCAGACAACAAGGAGAAAGAATAGCAGACAGATCTTCCGAGTAAGTAAAATTGTTAAACATTTTACAATTTGTTTCTATTCACTACATTTTTTGTACTTCTACATTTCTTCATTTAAATTGTTTAGATTTCTCCCCCGTTTAACCGAGACTTCTGACAGGCGCCGGTTGAAGAGCCAGGTGCAGATAAAAGGGACTCAATGTACCAGACTTTCGCTCTTTTATAAATGGACCCTTTGGTTCTTTTACGTGCCCAGTTTAAAGCACCGACACACGTGAGACTACCTCTGGGTTTCTAACCAGTTCATCTCTAGATGGATATGAACACTGAAAAGCGTTTCTAAAATTTACAGTGTCCCGGCCGGGCTTTTTCTTTTGTATTCATAAAAATCCAATTGTCTTCTTCAAATTAACTTAATCATGCAGTAATGTATGGCGTTTAATGTTTTGCAAAAGTGTGTGTTTTATATATATACGCATTATCGTTCGTATCTATTCAATGTTCACAATATTTATGATGAACTATAAACATATAAAAACTTATTTCAGTATATATGTGCAAAAAGTCATTAAAATATTTCTTTCATAAGAAAACACGTTTGTGCAACACATACGAAGTACGAGTATTATTTCGGAACGATCGATTTAGTAGATACTGATCACGATAAAATACATGCTGGACCTGTGGAATGGCAATCTAAATAACATTTGTTATACTTTCAGTGATTCTCCTCTTATGGCTGATTAACAAAAGAAGACCATCCAGAATAGTTCTTGTTACTTGGACACAGTGATGGACCTTAATCTGAACATAGACCAGTATGTTTACATGTCACCCTTATCAGTATAAATGTATACATCAAATTTTACTTCCTTGCGACCAACCAATGTATGTTTATAAATATAAACATTGCAAACACACAATATCGATAGAGTTTGGGCCTTCACTACTATTTTAAATTCAGTGTTTTTGCACACTAACCTTACTCAGTTATTGTAAGCCTCCTGCTTCTAACAGCAGTATAAACATTTTACGGACGTGCACTTCTGCTTTTGATGCATCCATAAACTCTGGAAGCGGGTTTAGATTCGTAAGCACGTAGGTCTCTAATATGTTGTGACCAACACGAATCATAGAGTCACCTAATTTTATGCAAATGCTTGTGCACCTGGGTTTTAGTTTTAATATTGGAAACGATTGTTTTGCTTTTTTCTTCAAATTAACGGGGTTTCCAACCATTGGGGCGTCAGTTAAAACATAGTTGGCACCTTTCATTTTTATATATTGGACGCGTAATATTAGAGTTATGGTTCTTGTTTTACTCAAAATGAAGCACGCACTGCTCCTTCACTAATGGATCTAGAGTCACCAAACCTTGTCTTGTGCACATCGACCAAGATTATTCTTTTTATCTAACTATACGCGGCGGTATCACTGAAGTTTGCGGTCTAGCGGCCTGGCGGCCTAGCTGCCTAGCGGCCTGAAGTTGGCGGCCTAGCGGCCTGGCGGCCTAGCGGCCTACGGCCTGAAGTTGGCTTTGTTTAAAGGCTTTTTTTCTAAGTTTATTTTTGTTAAAATTCCCAGTCCACCGACTTTGTAAATATGTTTGTGTGTGTTCTGTTGAGGTTTAAGTGAGTTTTTTTTCTTCGATTGTTTATTCAAAGCGTAACTTTTAAGTAATTTTTTATGAACAGTTGAGCTTTAATTTGAGTTTTTATATTATATATTTGTTTAAGGCATAATTGTTAAGTGATTTTTGTTAAAAATACATAGGCCGTCCATTTCAGGCCGCTAGGCCGTCAACTTCAGGCCGCTAGGTCGCCAACTTCAGGCAGCTAGGCCACCAACTTCAGGCCGCTAGGCCGCCAACTTCAGGCCGCTAGGCCGCCAACTTCAGGCCGCTAGGCCGCTAATTTCAGGCCACCAGGCCGCTAGGCCGCCAACTTCAGGCCGCTAGGCCGCCAACTTCAGTGAGATCGGTATCACCCACCACAAGGTTCTCAACAAATTCAGTCATGGCCATTGGTCAAAATTGATTCCGCCCTTTGGGTGACGTGATTTTACATAGGTTCTATAGCGAACATATAAAAACAATCTTCTCTGAACCCACAAGGCCCGGACCTTATATATTGGCCTGTTGCATTGCCTAGTGGTTATGTATCAACATTGTTCAAATTATACACCTTGGGTCCTAGTATCTGGCCAAGGGGTCACTTTAAAAACTGACCTACTTTCTTTTTAGCATATCAGGTTAGTATGACAAAGGTTGAAAGGGGTCTAGCACACATGTCCTTTTGATACAATTCTTGTTCATGCACATTTGCTGTTGTTGAGGTTACTACCAATCCTAGTTGAACCCTTATTCAACAAAACGTTAAAAGGTCTATATGACGTTTATTATGTACAGAAAGTTTTTAACATTTTTGAAAATGCCATAATATTAACCAAGTAATGGTGATTTTAATCAAGGGGTAACTCCCCGTAAAGAACAGTTCCATTACATTTTATACGTTAATACTGCATGTAAGAACCCGTGCTAGTGTGCAGACATTTCATTGCATTTAGTGACATATTTCTTTTTAAGTTACGTTATTTGTGTGATTTATTTTGGTTCAGAAATGCATAGTCATTTTTTTGCAGAACAAGTAGATAGAGTATAACAATATCAAGTTACAAACCGTATATGACGGGATGAGATGGATATATGACCAAAGTTTCATGAAAGTATTGAGGGGGATTTGGAAGATATTGTCAAGCGACCTTTGACCCCAAGAAAGACATTGACCTGTGTCATTATGAATAGATGAACATTTGATCTAAGCTTGACGAAAATCATTCAAATGGCTCAGGAAAGATAGACTGATGACCTTTGACCTTAAATGTGACATTGACCTTGAGTCAAGCTTGGTTAAGAAACAGATTCTTCTTATTCTCTTCATGAGATTAGCATTTAGCCAGTGTTTAAAGAAAATCATTCACAAGATTTAGGAAATATAGAATCATGATTTTGACTCTAAATGTGACCTTGGTCAAGAGCAGGCTTGGTTGAAGCATGCAGTCTCCAGGGGTTAAGGAGTAAAGTTTCTTTACCTTTACCCTGAAATGTGATGTAAATCTTGACGAAAGCATTGACAACGAATGCGAGAAGTTAATACAACATTATGCATGTCAATGCTACAATTTACACAATACCAAAACATAACCCTTAATTACAAGTTTGAGCTCTAAGTATGGTATTAATTTTCAAGGTAGCCCCCGCCTCACCTGGATGAAGTCCATGATACATTCTAATGCTATAGACAACAAACGTTTAAAGTTATTTAAAAATCAGGCCATGCATGTTGAAGTTCGGACACGAAATACTGGTATCACAATTTAAGCCCCAAGTATGACCTAAATCTTCAAGCGTGATGCGTGATACACCCTTGAGGTATGGGCAACACTTGTATGATAATATTTCAAAATCAGGCTATGCATGATTGAGTAACAGAATGTGCACGAAGTACTAGTGTAATGTTACAGGTTTATAGTCCTAATGGTGTCATTGGCCTTCAAGGTACCTCCAAGAGTGTGGTGTATGGCATACCCTTAGGGTATAGGCAACATGTATGAAGTTATTTCAAATCAGTTCATATTTGCATGTAGAAGCTACTTACCATACATTACATGTGTTTAGCCCTATGTGCTTCCTGGTGTGGTGCATTAAACACCCATGTATTGGGCAATAACTGTTGGAATTTATTTGAAAATCGTTCTATGCATATAGAAGTTACAGCCTGCACCCAAAGTGCAGACTGACGAACTGACAGACGGACGGAACCGAGCAAATCTTTAGTCCCCAACGATCTGTGATCGGTTTGGGACTGATAATACATTGAATACATTGGTGAATGATTTTTTTTTACAAAGGATCTGCCTCTGCCTTTAATTACAAAAAAACGTAGCTTTATAATAATGTATTTTATTTTTCAGATCTTCTATCCATCAAGAAGAGACAGAATGTTTCAAACATACTCGTTTCAATGATGATTTAGAACGAGATGAATCGGGTTTAGAGAAGGATTCTATTCCGGTAAGACATGTACATGGGTCAGATACGTTTCAAGTTTCACTTTCAAATGAAAATAATGATCATAGCACTGCAGAACACACAAGACAAGAAACATTCAAAGTTCACATAGATACGGAACACGACACATTGAGTGAAAACACAAACAGGACAGGCACTACTTTTACATATCCGCAAAAGACCATCTATTCATACACACCGAAAGAAAGTAGCTTCAATAAAGAGATTAGAAATGGTAATGACATGGAAATGCTATATGCATCCTGTCCCTCATCCTCAAATAAGTGTACAGGCAAGGACCTACATGGAGGCTTGAAATATGAAAAAATGTCACAGACACCAATCATTCCAGATAAACAATTACTTGAAAGAACAAGAGAAATAAATGGCTGTCGACCGAAGCAAAAGATGCTACAACAAGTTAAATCAAATAGTAGTAAGATGCCAGTTGGGGAAACTGACCAACAACTCAAAACGAGGAATGTTTTGATAAACAGGATGCCATTTTTAAAAGCAATAATAGGAAAAGATTCTGTTGCTATAGTTACATATCTTACACAGTCTCTCGCAGTACTTAAAGACTGCATAAGAAGAGCATCAAAGGACGAAGAGCTTTTGGAAGCACTTCTCCAACTTTTAGCAAAGGCATTTACATCAAGGTCAACGCCGATATTAATGATTAGCCTGTTCGATGCTTTGAAGGAATCTGGCTTTTTTGAAATACTTGAAAAATATCTAGTAAGCATGATAATTAGATTTACAACGGGGAAAACTGAGGGGAATGCTGTCGAACCCATGTTAAAATATATACTTTGTGTAATTGTGGAACAAATAACTAGAAATCCTTCGTCTGTATTCGTATTTAGAAAAATACATGCCCTGCTAGGTCAGATAGTAGACGAACTGGCTGTAAGTGATTCAGTAGATACTGAAATCATATTAAAATACCAACATTTGTCCAAGCAGAGAAAAGCTACAGAAAAAGAATATAGGAAATATCCTGATAAAATACAATACCCGAAACCCAAAGATGATTTCAGGCAGTACTCAGTATCCCCAACTGCAGATGAAATTACAAGCAGAGCTCATCAGACCAAACCAAGTTGATGGAGTATATGAAAATTTGCATGACTACCTTGATGTACATTTCCGATTATTAAGGGAGGATTTTGTCGGACCTTTTCGAGAAGGAATGACGAAATATATTCACATAATGTCGTCAAACAAGGCACAACAAATGACTAAAGAAATTTCAAGAAATCTAGACATTAAAGTATACGAAAATGTACGAATGCATTCGCCTGTCGGAACACAACAAGGCATCTGTTACAAGCTTCAAATGAAAATGACCACCGGCCTGAGAAAAATAGAGTGGAAATTCAGTAAAAGGCTTAAGTATGGATCCATGGTATGTCTAACGGACAAACAATTCAACAACTTCTTCCTAGCGACCATTGTAGAGAGGGAAGAGAGTGATATTAAACGTGGGGTTTTTACCGTTCGCTTCGAGAGGGATGACGTGAATATAAAGGACGTCCTCAATAAAGTTTTTAGAATGGTCGAAACAACCGGATATTTTGAATCCAACAAACATGTTCTTAAAACCCTCCAGACGTTAAAGGATGGAGATCTACCATTTGAAAAATATATTGTTCACCGTAAAAGGGAGACTGATCCGCCGGCTTATCTTGATACTGGAAAGACGTATGATTTACGACCACTACAACAAGTAGAATTACCAACAAGCAGGGTCGTTTGTGATGATCTTAAAGAAAGAGTCAAGGAGAAGTTCAACAAAGACCTGTCATCAAGTAAATCAAATGATGCAAAAGAAATTAACGTATTGGACCTAAAAACCTGGCCCTCGAAAGAACTCCTCAATATGGATAAATCACAATATGAAGCTGTACAAAACGCTCTTACCAATGAATTTGCAATAATTCAAGGCCCGCCTGGAACAGGTAAAACATACATAGGTTTACAAATAGTGAAAGCTCTCCTGCATAACAAATCTGTTTGGACAGGCACTGGGCTAAAAGGTAGACCGATGTTAATTGTTTGTTATACAAATCATGCTCTAGATCAGTTTTTAGAAGGTATTGTGAAGTTCGATGGCAACATTTTGCGTGTTGGTGGAAGAAGCAAAAGTGAAAAGCTTGAAAATTTTAATCTTAAAACATATCGTAAAAAGGAGGAAAAAAAAGGATCCATTCTTGCCAAGTTAAAAATCAAGATGAGAGAGGCACAACGAGAGATGGAAAAACGTCCTGAGTCTGTCCAGCGGTTGGCGAAAACTATACAAGTCTATCAAACGGAGATCGTTTTTGAAGAGGTCTTATCACAAGAAATAGATGGCGATTTGTATGATTATCTAATAAATGGCTATAAAGGAGAAGCTGAAGACGAAGATTTCTCAGTTATTGTTAAATGGTTAGAAATAGAACAAATAAAAACATATTGCAGGAAACAGGCACAGGAAGAGACAAGCGAAAAACTAACTAAGCACATTCAAGTTGGAGATGAAGCTGGTCGGATGCAGAAAGACAGGATGATTGACATATGGGAGGACTTTGGCTCATCTGCATATGAAGATGAACTACTACAATCTATACGAGAAGGTATTGCATTCTACGTCCCTGACACTAACCCGACTCAAACAAGCCGATATCAACAGCTATTAAAATCGACGATTGTAAATAAAATTTCAGACGAAGATATAATGAGTCAAGAAGAAGCTGAGAACATAGACGATATTTGGGACCTCAGCCATGACTCCAGGTGGAGACTATATCGACTATGGATGCAGAAATTATGTACCAGCCTTTATGAACAAATAGAAGACGAAACAAAAGAATTCGAACACGCAGCAAAAAGGTACCGCGATGCTCTTGAACAGGTAGAGAAAACAATCATGAAAAATGCAGCGGTTATAGGAATGACGACTTCTTGTGCGGCAAGATACCATTCCGTTCTACGTGAAATTGGTCCGAAGATTATAGTTGTTGAAGAGGCAGCCGAAGTCCTTGAGGCACACATAATTACAACGCTGAGTAAGGACTGTGAGCACCTTATTCTTATAGGAGACCACAAACAGCTCCGACCTAACCCGACAGTATACAAATTGGCAGTCAAGTATAACCTTGATGTTTCGTTGTTTGAACGAATGGTAAAAAATGGCATGAAGTTCAACTGTCTAGAATTACAACATAGAATGAGACCAGAAATATCCAGGATAATGAGACATATCTATCCAGAACTAAAGGACCATGAACATGTGAAATCATACCCTAATGTGAAGGGAATATCAACAAATATGTTTCTTCTCAACCACTCGCATCTGGAATATTCGGATAATGATATAAAGAGCTATTCAAATGGTAGAGAGGCTGAATATGCTGTGGCTTTGTGTCGGTATCTCTTACTACAAGGATATAAAAATCACGAGATAACTGTTCTAACAACTTACACCGGACAACTGAAGTACATGAAGAACTTAATGCCGAAAGAAGAATTTGATGGCGTAAAAGTCACTGTGGTTGACAATTACCAAGGCGAAGAAAACAAAATTGTCATACTCTCTTTAGTACGAAGTAACATGGCTGATAAAATAGGGTTTTTGAAAATTGAGAATAGAATATGTGTTGCACTTTCGCGCGCAAAGGTTGGATTTTTTGTCATCGGAAACTTTGATCATCTGGCTAGACACTCTACGTTGTGGCATAAAATCACTTATACTATGAAAAGGAGAAATTGTTTTGGAGAAGGACTGCAACTTTATTGCCAAAACCATCCGAACAACAATGCTATAGTAGCAAAAAGCCATGAAGATTTCAAAAATGCACCAGAAGGAGGCTGTAGGAAAAAATGTTATGTCCGGCTGAACTGTGGTCATAAATGTGAGAGATTATGCCATGTGCTCGATCAAAAACATGAAACAGATCAATCAAGATGTTTAAAACCATGCCAAAACACATGTGAGCTCGGACATAAATGCCCAGACAAATGCTTCGTAGAATGTCGGCCTTGTGCTGTAACAATGATAAAAACCATACCGAAGTGTGAACATTCTCAATCTGTACCTTGTGGAATAAAACCGGAGGAGTTTTCTTGTCAAGTGAAATGCGAAATGACACTAAAATGTGGACACGTATGCCAACATCTTTGTGGAACGGATCATACTAGCTTATGCATGGAGGAAATACAATTCACACGGCCATGTGGACACATTGAAACGGTTAGGTGCTGGGAAACGAAATCACAACTGTGTCCGCAGCAATGTGGGACATTACTGATGTGTGGGCACAAGTGCAATGGGACATGTGGTACCTGCTTCACGGGACGTGTTCACCAGCCATGCCAAGTAAAAACCAAGCGCATTCTTAATTGTGGCCACAACTGTGAAGCTTACTGTCAAAATGATCCAATCTGTCACGAGCTTTGTAAAGTGTCATGTGACCATAAGAAATGTACTAAACTTTGCGGAGAAGTATGTTCCCCTTGTCAAGAGAAATGCTCATGGGTATGTTTACATTACAAATGTTCAAGACTCTGTAGCGAAGTATGTGACAGACCTCGGTGCGACGAACCTTGCCACGTGCTGCTAAAATGCGGACACGAATGTGTAGGACTGTGTGGAGAACCATGCCCCGTAATCTGTAGAAAGTGTGACTGGAAAACGTTTCGAAATAAAGTCTTTGGTAATAATCGTAAACAAAATGCAAGATTTGTCCTCCTAGAGGGCTGCGGTCATTTGGTTGAGTCTTTTGCTATTGACAAACTCATGCTTGAAGATGCAAATGAAAACAATTTTGAGCTGAAATGTTGTCCAATGTGCGAGACGCCTATTACAAAATGTAAGCGTTACGGAAGTATCATCAAAAGGATTCTCAATGATATTGAACGAGCGAAAAAAGACGCAATAGGAAATGTTAGCCTGTACCATACACTTGAAGGCAAGGTTGATCTGCTTACTGCGGGGACTGGTAACGACGTAAAGATTTACGCAGATATTGAAAATGGAAATATTGGCACCGAAAAAGCTTTGACTTTGTATTCTTGTCATTATTACAAGACGATATGTAAGAAAGCATTTGTGGACAGACTGAAGGATCTTAAAACGGAGTTGCTCACGGAAAAGAAAATTCTCACGATACAGAAACAATTCTTTTTTGTCATGGAAATAATTGACCTTATGCAAAAAATGATAGACATCAATACAAGGCTTAGAATATCGAAAACCACAACAGAAAATGATTATATATCGTTTTTGCATGTACTTCTTTTGAATATCACAACATCAAAAGATATATTGACACAACAAGAAATAGAGGATTTCAGCAGTGAAATTCAAAGAGGGGGAATGCCACGTACCAAAAACTTACTTAAATTATGTCATACAAACAGATAGTGATGTTCAGTCCCTTATTCTACAAAAGGCAACTGATAGAAGCTTTAAATGCCTAAATAAGTTAATAAAGAATAGTAGTAGACAGACCACTGAAAACAAGGATGTAAGGGGAGTGCAAACAATTAAAAATAAAAACGTAAATAGTAAACGTTCAGTCGAAGCCAAAAAAGTAATATGGAATACTAAAATCGGCAACTTAGGATATAGGCTGAAAACTGACAGCAAAACTCGAAGGGGTAAACCGACAACTGAAGCAAGACTGAACGTGCGGAGTATACGGTCAACTGAAACCGAAAACCCAAGTGGTACATGGGCAACTGAAACCATAGCTATGAGGGACACACGGAAAACAGAAGCCAAAAGCGTAATGTTTATGCGGACAACTGAAGCTGAAAATCCAAGGGGTACACTGACAATTGAAACCAAAACTGTTCGGGACATACGGAAAACAGATGCCAAAAACTTAAGAGATATAACGGCAACGGAAACTAGAAACGTAAGGGGTGAGCGGACAACTGAATCCAAAAACCCGAACGATAAACAGACAGCTGAAACCAAAAGGGTAATGGACATATCTAGAGCAGAAGCTTATAACGTAAGGGGTGCACAGACAGCTGATGCTCAAATTGTAAGGGTCATCCGGAGCGCTGAAGTCGACATCGCAAAAGATGCAGAGTTGTCGACGATTCAGTAAATAAGCTGCGAGAATAGTGAGTACATGTTTATCTTTTTTCTATTTCTTTTGTCAAAGTAAATTTTAGATATAAAAGGGAAGTGTGAAAATCAGTTTTGCTTTCTTACATTTTGATCGAGTCTTTGTTAATCCCAAAATGTGAGTAAAAAAATTGCATTCATCATAATAGTATTTAGATTTTCAAAGAGGCAACACTGTTTTACAAACGAAATGGAATTGGTCTTTATTTATAAGACCGCTTCAATTTGGATAAATTGCACTTTTTTGTATGAAATCAACACTAGATGCACGTTTTGTCTCTCAAATTTGAAAGAACTGTTACATTGTTAAAATGTGGAAAATAGTGCAGCAAATGGGCTCAATACCTGCAGAAACAATATCTTAGTACAGAAACATTAAATCTACTCGAACCTTAAGGTACTAAAAGCAGAAGAATGAATGCTAAAACAACTTAATTTTAAATCGTGAATTACAGTTTTGTAATCCATATTTGTACACTTCTCTGATGCATACTTCTCGGTAAAATTATAATGGCAAAACTCGACATTTTCGCTGTAACGCATTTGGCTTTTTGTGTAAAGCAATTAATCATATGCCTATTTAATATTGTTTTGAAACATAGGACAATCGTTTAAGGGGTTTACGAGGTATGGAACGGACACAAAAACCAAACAGACTAACAGATAAACTGGTTGACCGACGCACTGAAACTTGCATACATTGAACCTTGGTTTGTTGAGGGAACAATGCCTTTCGCGTCTTTCAGCGGGAAATGAAATGCGAATTTTTGATATATAGTAGCTTATTTACTTATGAGCAAAACCACCGCTTTTTTTTTAGAGTTACTGTACATGTCGCGCCGTAAGCATGTATTAGTCTTTTTATGTAAAAATGAATATTTATAAATACAAATTATTGATTGTTTCAGAATGTACCTAGGTGTGCAACCTATCAGCTGATGAACACAAACGTTCTCCCATAAGCAATGTATGTTGCGCGAATGAAATACAGTTTGGCTTCTTTAAATCGCCTATTGATACACTGAGTACAGAAGTTGACTGTTCCCTAAAAGCTATACAATTTAGCGAGTTTGATTTGATGATGGGAAGTGAACCAGGTATGGAGAAATGTAATGAAGGTTTTTGTGTGTGCCCTGTAGAGAACATACAATTTGGCTGTTTTGACTTGCTAGGTTGTGAATAAACTTACATATAAAAATTGTGATCAAATGCATAAAACAGGCATTTTAATATGAGGTCATCAAATTGATATACATATATTGAACGAAAAAGCCGTTTTAGTAAAATATAAACAATTTATCATTTTTATCTAGCAATATTTCACTAAAGTAACATTTTCCTTTATTATTCCATGATGCGGACGACATAGCTGTGATTTTGCGCTTGTGGTGTTATATTTTTATCAGTTAAGAAATGTTAATCTTTAAGACATAGATATGAATTTGTAAACCTAAAAGGTCAGTGAGAGTCATGATTTACAGTGATCCGCTTGCATCACTATCACTCAATGTGAGTAATGTATTTTTACTTTATGTGCTTTTAGTTATATGTTATTGTAAGAACTCCCAATTGTTATTGAACAAGATCATTGAAAGTCTAAGATTTTCATTATTTTAGTATTTTCGGCTAGATAAATGTTGATAGTTTTATGACATATACTTTTAACGAGCTATATTGTACACAACAAGTGTTATTTTTAAAAACAGAAATGGAACTGCAACTCATTGAAAATATAAATATAAATTGAACCACTTGGATTTACTGTTCTGTCAATGTTTTGGTTGGTACTTGATATTTTGTTTGTAAAATAATTCGAGATAGTTTTGGTGATATGTATGTTTATATATTTGTCTTTTGTTTATGTAAATAAATAGCCATATTTTGTTTAGTATATCAATGTTTTTATGTTACCTAATTTGAGATATGTTCTATGACATATATTTCATTACTCAAGTTTTTGTGTAATTAAATAGCCTAAGGTATTGGCTATACTTTGTAAAAGAGAACATGTGATAAGAACTATCACTATTTTATGTAATGCTAAAACTATTCAGAATGGTCTTTCCATTGATGAAATGAATTAGTACAATTGTTGTAACTACAACAGCCAAAGGTTTGAGACTTTCACAATTACTTTCATAAGTACGCTTTTGAAGGAACTATTGTACATTTTATGTAAATCTAATGAGTTATAATATGTTATTTATCACTGAAATTTAATTGATACAGTTTTACACCGAATAATGTAGAACTCTCAAACATGATTAAATCTATGTAATGTATGTATTATTTAATCTGTGATATCTTGTTTTTCTTTAATTTTGACATGAATCAATCAATCAATGAACTGTACTAACACAAATCATCCTTAGAAGGGCAATAAACAGATTGGAATTACATGTGTTAATTATTCTATATCTCGAGTGTTATTATCCCCCGTTAAATGCAGAGGGATATTGTTTTAGCGCTGTCTGTCTGTCCGTCCTCCCGGAGCAATAACTCGAGCACCAATGGATAGAATTTCATGAAACTAAACATAGGTGTACAATAGCATAATGCCGCGATGCACACATAGCTTTGTTAATTTTTAAGATTGAATTATAATCTTCAGAGTTATTGCCCTTTAATTGTCATTTTCTTCAATATCCAATATAAAAAACAAACATTAAAATCATATTTCTCTGAAACTTATTATCAAAATTGTAATTGGATCAAACAATTAAATTATCTTTTAAATATCAATCCCCTACACTACCTGATTTATTTGAGAAAGGAGTGCTCTTAAGTGGGTGATTAGCGCTTTTCTTAAGTATTCAATTTAGAAACTTAGATTTTATTTTTATGAAACTTATAGTACAGATTTAATTTAACTTACAACAACTAACTTCTGTATCACTGTAAGATGCAAAAAAGGATTACCTCTCAGAGATGAGGCCAAAATAGGGCGGTGACATTTTATAAATGCTTCTTTTTTTAAAAGCCTTGTCAGAATTTGATTTCATTTGGCACAAATAATAAATTTTGTATCCTCTAACAATGGAAACTTTAGAAACTGGTTTTCGTTTTTACAGACTGAAGCCTTGAAGGCACATACCAATACTATTTCAGCTATTTGCTTCATTTGGCGGGGGATATAAATTCACTGAATTTGCTTGTTAAAATGTTATATTAATATACTAAACGAAACTTAGAACGCACCACCTGCCTTTATCCTTCTTTATTTGATTATCAACCCTTCCAGTGTCTGTCAGCTTGATTTCAGCAATCGATGCATGACAACTTTCATGTCTCGCATTAACGAACACGTTTGGTAGATACTTCAGTTAGTACATGAATTTCAAAATGATTGAGAGATACAAATTATATAGCAGAGAATTTGAATTTAACGTTTAAACCTCTGTAGGCTTAACATGGGCTCCTTAGGAAACTAATTCTTAAAATTCTCTTCCGTAAGAAGTGTGTATCACTCTATCGTTTGAAAGCCATGTAACGGAAGTATCTACCCAGAATCCTCATAAATGCAAGACAAAATATCTTTCTTGCACACATAGCTAAAATAAACTGGCAGATTTTTGGTTGATACTTAAATAAAGAAGGAAAAAGGCAGGTGGTGAGTTAGATGTTTCGTATAGTAAAGTTTCTGTTATGAGCACGAGGTTCAGATCGAAATATCCGTCACTGTGGGTGACTGTTTTGGCATGAACAAGAATCTGCCGAGTTCCCGCAAAACAGTTTTACGAGGTGACGGACATTTTCATCTGAACCAAATGTCTCATAATAGAAAATTACATGAAAGTGATTGGTAGCTAGATTTTATAGCAACAATTCCAGTGAAGCTTTATTTTTTCAAATTAGAAGACGCCAATTGTTACAGGATGAGTAAAAATGTGTCCTTTGACAGAGACATGAACCCAGAACCCGTCGCTTACAGGGTTGTAAGAGCGAATGCTCTCCCGTTTGAGCTAACCGGCCGCTTATATTTGTACTGAAATGTAAAAAGTTCTTACCGTGACATGTGCTTCAGGAAAACAAACTTAATAATTGTTTTTTCTTATCAATTATGATATTCGAAATGTTGACCGTTATTCACTGGAAAGACTGAAAACGCAGGACCATTGTATTGACCTTTTTCATTCGGCATTATCGAATTAAAAGGGGGTGCCTTACATAGTAAATTTTCAATCCGTACATTTTACTTGTCATTTCATTGGCGAAAGGTTACCAACTTCCAGGCAAAAGCGAGTTTAATACGGCTGTGCCAAAACAAATGGAGTCATTGTTACAGTAACATAATGGATCCACATTACCCGAAACAGGAATATAACGGCATGTTTGACCGATACTGTTGTTTTAGACTGGCCGAACAATACAAGCTGTTCACTAAACAATCAAACACTTATCTTTAAAAAATTCTCGTTTTCAACGTCATTGACGTCAAACCAGGCGTTGTTTACTTCCGTTCCAGCGGTGTTCTTCGTTTAATAAGCAATGATTTGGAGTGCAATAATTAATTTATAACTGCACATCAGGACGACAAGGAGTTGTCTATTAGACGATTACAATGTTGAAAAGGATATTATTTTTGATTTTAAAATGACAAGAGATTACAAAAAGTAACTTAAAGGGACATACCCTATAACTGATGCCAAACTACATAACATCCAAAACATAAATAATAGAATCTTTGGAAGTATCATGAATTAACCTTAAAGTTTCAGCTATACATTCCCAGTCATTATCGATAAAATCAGCCGTTTAAAAATACTGCAGTACCGTAAACCATTCAATAATCTATGCAGTTTTGTTGTTGTACAATAAATGGGTGGATGCGATTTATTACAGAAAGCCTCAATATTAATTAATTGTGATAAATTGAGGCATTTTTCGCCATAGGTTCTTCTTTGAAATTGTATTTATTCATCTCATACGCATACTCTTTGTTTCGAGAATGTAATCTGCTAGTTGTAGGGAGTGTCCCTTTAATACAAAGCGTTATTTTCTACGCTGATAGTTTAGCGAGACAATGTGTCCGATAACAAAAAAAAATTAAATAATTATCAATCAAAACAGAGTTATATTTCACAAAACTTGTATTATTTCATCCATGTTTGTTTGTTCTGTATGCAATATCAAATACAGGTATACAGGATTGAGCTGATAGAAAATTATATCAAGTAGTAGTGATGCAGTACTACAGTTCTGTGGGGAATTCAAACGATGTACAGTACTACAGTATGGTAAGTACTACATAGTACTACAGTGCCACAGAGTACCATAGTACTAAATAGTGTTATAAAGAGTATATAAAAACTATAAAAACTACATTACTGTAAAATATTAATACAATAGGCTTACTATACAGTCCTATATTACACTGTATATCTTTAGTACACTGCAGTGCTTACAGTACTACCTTGGTTCTCATACAATGTCCAGCACCACATTATTGTACAGTACTACAGTACTAAAGAATACTTGTGTGCACGAGTATTTATACAGTACTTGGATGGATTAATTCAAATGTTCCTTACTTGCAATTCAGCAACATAAGGTCTACAAGAACATTTGTTTACATGTCTGTGTTAAGCTGGTGACAGTTAATCAATATATCCTAGTTTCAGACTGAAGAACTACAGTGTCCTCAGCGCTTTGATTTAAATAATTTACCTTCGTAACGTTCTACCAACTTTTTAGATTGTACATATTGACAGGAACTAATATGTTATGGTCATTATTGTTGCATAATTGATAAGCTAATCACATTTGTTACTTTTGTTTGCATTGCATCTGGAAAACGTTTAACAGTATTTTTTGAATTTGCATATAGCAATTAGGGATATTAATATAGAACCAAACTCGGTCTTTGTTCATTTTATATATAACAGTACATAATTTTACTTTTTCGTGCCGTAAATGTCAGTCCCAAATACTTAGAGCAATTTATTCTTACAAAATACAAATATCGAGGGAAATTTTAGTGATAAACCAAGCAAGACACTAACCTTTTTTTAAAGCGAACCTTATTCACGTGTAACTGGTATTTATGGAAAATATTGATCAGCTGCAAGAAAATTGATTGGTGGAGATAAGTTAATGAAAGTGTATATTTGTGTGCTGTGAAATTATTTCCCTTCTGATTTACCGCAGATTTTATAATTTAGTGTAGAATAGCCTGTCTGGAATAAGCAGTGCAATAATCCCGACTCTTGCAGATATGGTAACCTTTCAATGTTAAACTAGACTGCAATGATTCAAGAATGTATGTATTAGACGATTTCAAGAATGCTGATGTCGTATGTCGTTCGTCAGGCGGGTGGGCGTCAAACATTGGTTTCCGCTCGATTACTTTAGTTAGGAGTGACAAATTGCAATGCAACTTGGTTTGTTGGTAGCTTGTGTGGCGACGCAGCTTGGGATTGCATTTGGGGTCACTAGGGTCAAGGTCAAGGTCACTGTTACTAAAAATAAATAAACGGTACTGCTCAATAAATAAATAGGAAAGTTAGGAGTGACCAATTGCAATGAAACTCGGTGTGTAGGTAGCTTGCATATAGAGGAAGCTTAAGATTGCAATTGGGGACACTAGAGCCAAGGTCAAGGGCACTGTTACTAAAAGTAGAAAACTGGGTTCCGCTCAAACACTTGAGTTAGGAGTGACCAGTTGTAATCAAACTTGGTGTGAAGGTAGCTAGCTTACTCAGAAGCAAACAGTGGTCCTTTACAAAATTTCTTCATCCTACATGTACAATTTATCTGTTACCGCTTCAACAAGTTTGATTCCGTATCTTTTATGGTTTGAACATTGTTTCTGTAAAGTAATAAATGGTTACATGTATGTAACGTTGCTTTCTTTGTGAGAAAGAAAGTATCTTTAATTTGAAATATTTAGAAAAAGTGCTGGTAGTGCCATGTTCTAAATGAAGAAGGGATTTGATTAACGAAGCCTGAAAGGAATATGTAAGATAGAAATGTTATTATAGACATATATTTTAGCGGAAAAATCGGTTAAGACACTGATTGTTGAAAAAAAAACAAGATAATACAATAGGAATAAAAGCTCGTGTTGTAGAAGAAAATCAATCTGACACCTTTCTTCTAAGTACTTTAAACTTGAAAGATTGTTCATAATTGATATTGAACCTGTTCTTTTTTAAACAATAACGTATTATTATCATATTGTTTTCGATCTATTTCAAAAAGACAAGTTTGGGCTTCAGTTGTGATGCTCACTGACGTTTCATGAAAACTGTAACATCGTTTTATTAAACTTTAATTGTACACATTTTCTAATTTAATCGATTAAGTACTGTCTTCCGGGCATAAATATTTATGAATGTAGCCGCAGCATCAGTAGGGCTAGAATCGTTCTAGTCGTAAAACAATCAACTACAATATTTAGATACTTTTTTGTGGCGCCTCTGTCATTACATACCTGAATGGTAAAGTCGGTTGGAAAACCTGACACTCCATGACAACTGTCGTCTGCTTCCTGAAAATACGTGTCTATCCGAATACCGTCTGCATATAGTACGTCCTTTTTGTTTTAATATCCATAAATTATGAACGCTGAGTTGTTGTATAATGACTTTTCTTTTCATAAACTGTCTGGCAATAAGTGACCGTCGTTCGATCACGTGACTGTAAAACTGGTTGCTGAGATTGTGGAATCGACATTGAGGCGGAGCTTGTGAAATTGTCCTTTTATGACGATTGGTTTGCGGTTTTATATCAAAAGAGAGGGGTATAATTTTCAAGTAAATGAAATTGTTAGTTTAAACGAATTAAACAGATTGGTTTAATTGTGAGAGTATGAAAGGAAATAGCGGAAACCTGCTTGCTCTCGGATCATGAAAATGTGTGTTAACCAACCTTGCCAAATTGACACATGTAATTTAGACGTTCAGGATTTGAGCTCGCACAATTACTTATCTATTAGGGCTACTTTAACTTAAAATGTATTGTATATTCCAAATAAATTAAGTACTTGTGATGCAGTTTTTTGACTCAAATAATGGAAATATGAACCATAATTACTAAAAGTCTGAGCATTCGTATGTTGCAGTCGTTTAGTTAGTGACAGATATTATTAAATGTATACACTATTAAATTTTATTTGTAAGTGCTTTTATGTAACTCGGGGTAAGTTCGGGCTGATTTGGAATCCTACTGGTCAGAAACATTTATTTTTACACATAAGGTCATATTCTGATTTGAACGTGTGACTGCACTAACAGCACAGAGAGATCACGGGGGTCGTTCGAAAAGTTTCCGGTAAACTCTCATTTCTTTTTTTATTACACAGTTTATTAAATAACCATATTTGATAAAATTTCGACTGTAAATACATTCAAGTTCATACTTTATCAAATATAGTTAAATGGCAACGTCACATCGACTTCAAATAGTGTATATACTTCTTTTCTAAATAGCTTCAAAACATCTTCAAAACTTGCTCTACGAAATGCTTCTTTCACTGCGAACCTAAAAAAAACTTAAGTAAAAGCTTTTATCCATTTATCTATCAGTGAGTTACTGCAACATGATTTGATTCGTTCCGTGTGCGTTTCCGCTTACATTCATACTGCAAGTAATCTACGTCTTCCAATTTTCTTCGGACTTCTGATTGCCGGACAGCCTGATTACCGGGGCAGTCAGATCCAAGTTTGTATTCTTGATCATGTGTATGGTCTTCCTGAACGTTTTGCACTATTCAAATAACTTTAGGCTTGAAGTCACTCCACCTTATTGGTTCTTTTACTTGTATTCAGTAAATTCTTAAATCTTCACGAATTTTTACTCTGCATTCATTTTCACCTGTCACTGCTTTTTTTACTGAACAAAACGTAAATGAAGTCTATAATATCATGTATAAATCATGTGATAAGTTAAAGTGATTGTATGAGCAGTTCTAGAACAAGTTTTCAAATGCTAGGGAAATATAGAATTCCAAAGTCAGAGAAGTTAAATGCTTTCGAATACTGATTTTAACAGTCTACTTCTGCACACAGAATCGAAGAGGACATATCGATTCGAAAAAAAACAACAGTTATTGTACAACTATATTTTATCATATATACGTAAGTTACATATTAAACTGCCCCAGTGTATAAAGCAAAATCATATAAAATAGACTGGAAATAGTGCATGAAATATAGTATTTTGAAAAAACATAAATTTTATCAGACTAGTAACGAGTCTAGTTGATGATATATGTGTATGTATATGTATTGAACATTTAGAAATAAAATACATTACAAAAACATTTTATATTTCAAAGGCTTCCATCACTAATGTCATGGATACCAAACTGCAGGATCGTTATCACAGTAACTGTTGTGGAACAGTGAATAGAACGTTTAGTTAGTGCTTTGTGTGGTTAATGTATGTATCGACACCAGTTTAATGTAAGTTCCTAATAGGACATTCCTGTGTATTCTATAACGGAAAGTCTTTGAAGACATCTATATTCATAAGTAATCGTGACAACAAAGTTAGAAATGTGATCACCATGTCTGCAAACAATTGGGATCACCACGTATGAATTTATATTAATCATTAATGGCTTGTTATTTACACGACCTCGTGGTTTTATACATTTATTTCATGTTTTATTTGCTTACGAGTAGCTGCGGTTACCTATTATTCATAGCCGGTTTTATCTTGAAAAAGTAATAAGTTACATGTATCTATATTAAGGTGAGCTAATTAGATAAATTCGTCCACAGGAAGTTTGTACTTGTATAAAAGGCTCACTTGTTCTAGCTTGGTCATGATAATCAGCATATTCGCCATTGATTGACCATGTCTTAGATTTGTGTAAGGGACACAGTTTGTCCCGTTGACTGTTTAGAGGGGACCATGTACCAAAATGGTCAGTCATTTATCAATAATCCTTTGACTGGCTGTTACTTAGCTTAGCAGGGATGTTTCCACTCGACGGCTAATTGGTACTGTAGTACCTTTTGAAAGTGAAAACAATCTTAGTATGTACGAGTAGAGCCGTGCATGTGTTGACGTAACCTCCCTGCTATATGGAAACCAATCCAGCTCATAATATGTATCTTGCGTATTGAAGCTTTTTCTTGGGCAGCACAGTTACCAATGCAGCTAATTTGTTTGACACTGAGACCGACATTGTATAGTAGTTACTACCCCTTACTCATGATTTCGTATAGAAGGGCAACTTAGTTATTGCTAACATTTGTGTATGAGCATGTCGTGTAACAATCAAATTTGACTTGTTTTGTTAAGTATCGTATCGTATATTAGGGCTTTATCGTTGGTACCGGTTTCCCATATGACCAACGCCCCCAGAAGAGGTTAGTTATTTTAGGTTTCGGAGGATAGTGCAAGATACAGAAAGTGTCCCGATTCTAGAGACAACCCTGCTTCTTATACATGCCAGGTACATGTAGCACCCATACATGGGACCTCGGTTTAAGTCTCATCCGAAAGACTGTTAGTAATTGTAGTTGGTCAGCCCCGGGAATCGAACCCGCTACCCCGAGATTGCAAGTCTCGTGCTCTACCGATTGAGCTATCTGGGCTGACTAAAGTACGTTATAGTTGTGACTTATATACACACGGTGGGGAATCACGTGATCAGAATAAACTCTAAACATCTCATGTGATTCCCCACTGTGATACAAGTCGTCAAGCACATGGACCGTAGGCGTACGCAGTTGTTCCTTTTGTCATTGTGCAATGGGCTGGTAAATAAGGCGATATAGTTCTGCTGCAATTGATTGAGTCACCAATAAAACAATAGAAGAAAAAGAGGAATATCTGCAACAAGTCACATTAAACTCAACAATCGAGTAAAGATATTATTTGTTGTTCAGTGACTGGACAATGCTACCTTCATTCAAAAACTTACTGTAGTGTGATTGTGTATACAGATTTTAAACAAGAATCATATTAAAAATAACTGGTCGGCGCGATTTTGAGTATATGACAGAAATACTGTAGGCAGCTAGATTTCATAGTAAAGATTCCTGTCAAGTATCATCTTTATAAAATGAGAAAAACATATATACTGAATATCTACCTCAACCTGCTTGAACTGGTCAAGGTGAGGCAGAATGGCAATGTTACAAGGGAATTGGTTCCAAAGGTTGATATAATGTGGGAAAAATGAATACTTGTGGTAATCAGAGGTTACCTGATTGCTACTATGTTGTGATATATATGGTAAAACATAATGAGCCTGAAGTCGAATTCCCTGTGTTCTAGAGACCGCCAGCCCAGATCACCCTGCATGGCTACTTGAGCGAGGGGAAAAATTATATTGAACGCCTGGCCTATCTGGACTATCTCTACCTTATTGATATTTTCTTTTGTGTAAGGGATCCAGTTCGTAGAAGCATATTCTACCTGTAGTATTTCAATATAAAAAATGCTATTCATTCTACATTGGCGATTGAAAGGTAATCAGATTCCGGTCAAAAGCGAGCTTAATACGACTGCGCCGAAAAGTCGAGTTATGGAAACATAATGGATTCACTTAACCCGATACTGGAAGATAACGGCAAGTTTGACCGATACCGGTGTTTTATACTGACCGAACAATAAAAAACTGTTGACTACTTTCTGAACGATACAGAGACGTATTAATTAATTTGACTTTTACACGAATAAAAAACCATCAACCCTATGATATTTTCAAAGCTACGCATTGAACAGTGATATATATATTTCTTAACCTTACCTCCCTAGGCGATTTTCGTTTATTTCATAATATTTCTGCAGACATAAAGGCTTTAAACAGATGGGAACAAGCGATTTTATACAGGCTTCGTACAGGACACAACAAGCTCAATGCTCATATGTATGAAACATTGAAGCAGTCCTCATCACTGAAATGCTGGTGTGGTCTTTCCGGCCAAACAGCAGAGTATTTACTTCAAATATATTTCCCCTGTACAATCAGTCAAGAAAACGTGTGTAGCCAGACTGTACAACCCTGTAAAAGAAGCTACATTGCTAAAACAGACAGTTTCCTCGCTGTGACCGGGTTGACAATGTACAAACACGCAAAAATAATATATAGTCAATCATCATAGCTTTTATCTTCGAGAGCATAACTATATCTATTTTTAGAACTTGGCAATACATTATAGGCAACTTCGATTAGGATACTTAAATTTGAATAACTAACGTTGAACAATACTTTACACGCCTGTCCGTTCGTCCGTTTATTTGTACGTTTGACTGAAGGTATTTGGTCCTGTTACAGTATCTTCAGCTTTAATCGTCGCCGCCGTGGCGCAGTGGTTATGCGTTCGCTACCATCGCCATGTCGGTAGTGTCTTTAGGCAAGACACAAATAATTTCACATTGCCTCTCTCTCTTCGCGGTTGATTCCATCCGGAATGAGTCTCGAGAGCGATTAATATAAGCATCCAGCTCCAAAAACGGTCTGAATTCCAAACATGTTTTGGTTTTTTTGGTTCTCTAGGGCCATCATGGCTCTCTTTTTATATTCATGTTTGCTACCCATGTGGCATAACCTATTGGAATCTGTTTTAAACAGCCATCTTGTAATAATACTTTCCCTTTGTAATAGTCTACCAACTATACTTGAGCGTTCAGTCTTGTAAACATTGACAATAACTAAATAATGCTGGGTTATTCTGTTGCCTAATTGATGAATTAATCACATTAGCTACTTTTGTTTGGAGTGCATCTTGATAAATATTAACAGGGTTTTTTGAATTTGCATATATCAATTAGGGATTTTGATATTAAACCAAACTCGGTCTAGCTTCACTTTATATATCACAGTACATATTACTTTTTCTTGCCCTGAATGTCACTCCAAATACTTTGAGGAATTTATTCTTACAAAATACAAATATAGGGGACATTAAGGGGACAGTAGCGAGTCGCTCTATCTTTTTTGAAAGCTAACATTGTTCCCGTGTTGATCAGGGAGATAAATTCATGAAAGCGTGTAGTATCGTGCTGTGAAGTTATTTCCCTTATAAATCATCGCTGATATGTTATTAAGTGTAGAATAATCATTGCCACCATCCTAAATCTTGGGTGATTTCTAGGCTGCCATGCTAACCTTCCAATGTACGTTTCCATCTTTGATTCAAGTAGTTTCTCTTCACATTACGTAATACATGTAGGCATGATATCATGCTTTATTCCATTCTAACTCAATTCTGAATCAGTCTCACGTTAACCTCTTAAGCTAACATTTCTAACATACAGACAGGCAGACGGGCATGCAAGGCTTGTTTGTACCAATTTTATTTTAAGTGCATTGGTGCCGTGTAAATGTAACAAGGTATAGGAATGCTTATATACGTTTGGAAAAACGAGAGCTTGCTGATATCGTGAAAAGGTGGGAAATAGCCCTTTAAATATTTATGTGCACATTGAAATCATGTCTCATCGGCACATGGTAGAAGTAACTTCATGCTCTTTGTAGCGAATGTTCATTTATGTTAGTGGTTAAAAGAGCAAGTGCTAACTCAGGTGGCATACTTTTTTTATTTCTTCGTCACTTTATTTAGCAGGTTATTGGTAATTGGTATTATGATATTCGATTTTAATCTTAATTCTGCTACATTTATGAAGGGGACATCGTCGGCCTCTCTGACTGCACATTTCAGGGGAGAGGTGGTGTAGAGGTTAAGGTGTAAGCCGATCATCCCAGATGTTGTGGGTGTGAACCCCACTGAGATCACGATCTTACCTCCTCATAATTATGACACCAGTACTGGTTTTCTAGGTTGTGTATATATAAGGTTGCGTAAACTTTTCAAGTTTAAACAAACTAAAATATTTTATCTCGCCGGCCTTTAACATATCACAGATAACTGATCGCTCAAGATTTAGTTTATCAGTAGTATATAAGGGACGTTTTAATTAAACTTTAGATCGTTCACATTGTTATTTTCTGATAAAGTTAACGTAAACGTTTTTTAAAATGATAAGCAGGACGATGAATTCTATAGCTAGCGCTCCCTCCTTTGGGTTTCCTTTTATTGTATAAATTTCTCTTTTTAGCCTCTAACTATAACTTATAATCACGGACATAAACGGATGTTGCACAAAAGATTTATTTTTCTCTCCCACATTAGGCATCGTACAGTTGTGCCGCTTTAGACACTCTCCTTCACCCTTCAACAAATTTGTGGATTCATTTTACGTAGTTTGATATAGTGGCACAGACTGTCATACATCCGCACATTCTTCTACACACATAGACCCAAGTTTAAATGGTTACCGGATGTGATTATTGAACAAATACAGTGAGTGTGTTAGAACTTGATCACTATGTGCAATATACCTATTACATAATTACCCTAATTAAGCAAGGAAAAAAAAGAAGAAAATGTACACCGTGCTAGTCTCCATATTATCCAGTGTACTTCGGCAGTCCAAATATAAGTAAAACTAAGTTCACCTGCATTCATACTATATAAGGAACCCTTGTTTAACCGGACCGTTCATATGCAGAAATAAGTGTTCAGCGATACAGGACATACCAATCATTATTTATAGGTCATTTATTTAAAACATATTGGGTCAGAGCAACATAAGGACAGACGTAGCTATGTTAATGTTTGCACTTAGTATTCATTTTGACCAAGTGACACATGTGAAAACAAGACAAACATAATGTACATCCCTATGCAGACCGTTCATTGCACATCAAGCTACATGTCGTACAGTAAAACAACCATGCACTGCATATATGCACAGATCAATGATAAGTCGTGTTCGCTAAACAGAGACATATGTAGAACCCCCATCTCAATTTGGCACACTTAAATTATATTCAGTGTCGTAAAATTAGTCCTCACTCATAAAAGCAGATCTTTGGGTTGGTCTACATTTCGGCAACCAATCAAAACCCATTTGGCACACACTGACTGGAAATTTCTCTCTTCCATTTTAAGGCACTCAAATTACATTTTTACGCATGCTCAGGTCTCAGCACGTTAGACAAGTGAACAAACTTACCATCAGGCCCTCGGACACTTATACAATTCGATTCAATCAATTTATTTTCTGGCAAGGTCTCATCAACAATATACCTCGAATGAGGAAGATGGACCTTAAAACCATAAACAAAGAGCTATTGGATATCACATCAAAGAGAAAATAGAGAAATAATAAAGTCATAATTACTACCAGGACTTTGACATAGCTAATACAGGAGAAGTTCCCTCATAATTGCAGCTCCGGCTAATACTTGCCGAGTCTTCCTGATATCTGTATTGAGCTATAAGTTCGGGTCGTGTTGAGCTGATGGCTTGGTTTAAACAATGTTTTATTCAATACATTGCATATACAATATGTCACATTTATGATAGACTTTTAGGATCGAGTAGAAAGCTTCAAGCTTATTTAAAACTCTCTCCCTAATAATATTAAATATCATAAGTTTGGTAACAGCAAATTCATCAAATAGAGTGTGCTTGCAGTTTATTTATATCAACCATTAATTTTTCAAGACATAACGAGTAAAGTTTTAAATACGATTCTAATTGAGGTATACATAATGAGACACTGTCAGTTTGTTTAGTACATTTATTTACATATCGACTTAATATATACCCAATTGTTTTGCTAATTGTACAAAAGAAGGTATGTGTAAAGATAGGTATGTGTTATTATAATTGAGAGTTGTAAGAGCTATAGAATAGTGGTATAGAATAGTGTGATATAGATCAGGTAGACTACAGGAAGTTAGAATGAAGGTACATGGTCACATACGCTACTGGGATTTGATAGTACTTTTTTCTCCGGTACTCATAGATATTTCCTTGTGGATTCATTCGTTAAGAGGTTAGTATGTATACATGCCACTTATTAGACTGGTATTTTAAAACGCTTTATTTCTTGAGTAGTTTAGATAATGTCATGTATCAAATCTCTTTGTATTTCTTATGACAGTTTGCACGTGTATAAAGATAAGTGCATTTTCTTCATCGGTTAAGTCTCCGTTTCCGTACAAAGTAGTTGATAGTGTGATTAGAGAGAAATCATTTATGTTGTAAGTGAGTTCGGTGCGAGATCGTTGGTATAAGAAACAAGTACAAAGATAATGATATGTATTTTCAATGTCACAGCATTCACATCGAGGACTGTCAACAATGTTTTTGGAGTACAAATGTTCTTTGAGAGAAATACAATGTGTTCTGAGTCTGGTGTGTAATATTTGATATTTGCGTTCTCCAACACAGTAATAGGGTTGAACTTTCACTTTATTTGAATTCAATGTGCGTTTGAAGCAGCTGTCAATAGTTGCGGAGTTTTGTTTGATCCGACGTGAGTTGGTTCCGCGCGTTAACTACTGATGGCAAGAAAGAGTTTGCAAAGAGCTGAGTATGACATGGGATTCCTCTCGAGTCATTGGCATTTCTGAAATTATAATTTGTTGTTTGTCCTACACAATCAGGTACAAGAGAAGAAAGATATTCAGGAGTAAGATTGTGTTTCATTTTGTAGAACAATGTCAATTTGTGTTTTTCTCTTCTGATTTTGAGAGGTTCAAACCGCTGATGGCTTAATCTATGGTTTCGAACATTGGTATAGTCTGTGACCAGGTTGAGACAATGGGTTTAGGGTTATAGGTTAGAGACACAGTAGGGACTTGGGTTTAAACAATAGGCATTGCTACTTTGTTTGGGAAAGGATATACTCTCATACTTGCAGTTTCGGCTCATACTTGCAGAGGTATCGGATCCCATATATTCAAAATTTAATATATGTAACAGCCCTGATTATCAAGTTGATTACTGTTTCAAATAAATGTTTAACAATCATTGATATAACGAATCATAAGCTAAGGAGCGTGAGGAAAATGCATTAAATTGTGTAGACTTTATCAAAAGCAGATAGCTGAGGAAAATCATATACGTTTAAACTTGAGACTATCATTGATCAGCCATATCGTAGTGTAGACGGATCGATACAAGTGACATAAGTATTATCAATACCTACATGCAGAATGCGTCATTCTTTATAAATCGTGTGTTATCTTTTAACACTATTTATCTATTGGTTGATTGCGCTGGTTTCCCATACGAGGAGAGTTATAAATATCAATTATATTTTCTGAAAATGAAAAGCTTTCCAGTAACTCAGTCCCGTTTTCGGTATATAATGATCCAAGCACACCGATTTTAAGTAATTTCAGACAACAAGGAGAAAAGAATAGATCTTCCGTGTAAGTAAAATTGTTAAACATTTTAAAATTATTTGATTGTTTTCTATTCACTAATTGTTTTTTTTGTAAGTCTTGTACCTAATTGATTCATGAAAAGTACAAAGTCTTCTACAAATTAACTTATTGTGCGGTAATGTATGAACGTGTTATGTGGTGATATGTTTGATATATTTATGTTCTATCTTGCGCATGTATTCAATTTTCACAATATATAGATATATACATTGTTTTGTACTACATTGCATAAACATGTAAACAATAATTAAATAGTTAAGTAAATTAAATATATGTCTAAAAGGTCATTAAACCATCTCTCCAATAAGAAGTCAATTTTGTGCAACACATCAACAAAGTATGAATATTTTTTCGTAACATCGAATCAGTAGTCTAATATATTCTAACAATGTTCACAGATTAATCATTAGCTATTGGAAAAACAATTGTTCATCAGAATGAATGCTGGGAAGTATGACTGTTTGCAACAGTTCATTTGATTGGGACCAGGGCGTATCGTTATAATTTCGTGTTTATCTTCCAGGTGAAAAGATTAAGATTTGCAGCAATGATATTATTTACAAGTTTATACTTAAATTGCTTAATTTTATTATCTATCATAATTTTGTTTAGAACATAGTAAAATGATTCCCACTTAATGCTATGTCTAAAAACATTTTCCCAATGTTTATGTAGATACGGGCGTTCACATACTGTATCTAGAAATACGTTATATACCCTTTTATTGTTCATATATTTCAAAATTGTTTCATTATGTTAATTTCAGACATCCTGTTTTGCTTGTGGTCAAGGTTACGATATATTCGATTTGCATCAATTTCCCCTGTTTCAGATAAAATATCATCTATTAAAATAATTTTACAATCCATCCAGGCTTTTATTATTAAACATTTTCCTTTGTTTTTAATGAAACGATTGTCCCACACTACTTGCTTTCTTATTTCCCGGAAAGACTCGAGTTTTCTAGTGTTAAGCTTATTATTATGAAAATCAATCCATATGTCTAGCAATTTTTTATAGAAAGAAGACATAGGGAATTTAGTTAAAGGAAGAGATTTGAATAAATCTAGGTTCATGTTGAAAATCAAAAGATTATTTCCATATTGATTCAAAAAGAAAGATGGTATGACTTTCCATTTGGCGATGTCAGTTGTAGTAAGATTTTTAACCCATTTTATCCTCGTTGTTTTTAAAAATATGTATATATTTATCACGTGATTTTACGTCTTATTTTGTCCGTGAAATTTAAAAAATAAAGAATTTATTTGACTCATAACTGTTTTTGGTATATCCAAGTTTTGAATAAGATACGTTAATTTTTGAAGAACCATAGATTTAATTACTAAAATTTTACCATAAAACGTTTATTTTCGCTTGCTCCAATTTGAAAGAAGAACCTGACATTCTAATATTTTGTTTTCCCAGTTTTATTTCTCACATTCATGTTTATTACTTCCGGAGAAAACGCCTAATGCTTTCACATATGTATTTGTAAATCTAATCTCGAATTCCTAAGTACTTTCGTTTTCTTAAGTGTGCCTATCCATTAGCCTTCCGTTTCAGTTTTGATTTAGTTTAAGGCCAGAATGCATTCCAAATTCTTCAATAATTCCTATCGCAATAGGAATTTCTGACTTATCTTTCAGAAAAATAGTGGTATCGGCCAGTTGAGTTATTTTTAAATGTTTTATAGATTCTTTAGTTCTTACAGAAATTCCATTAATACCTGGACACTGACTAATTTGTGTTGCCAAAATTTCAACTACAATGATAAAAATCAAAGCTGATAACGGGCATCCACGTGACACTTTGAAAAATTTGATTTCCAGCCATTGTTTATTACACACGAAGATATATTGCAGTATAATGCTTTGGCCCACTTAAGAAAAGACTCTTTAAAACCAAATTTACCCAAAACATTAAGCATAAAATCCCATTCCACGGTATCAAATGCCTTTTTGAAGTCTTGAAATAGAATTGTACCATATAAATCGAGTAGATCTGTGTATTCTATTATGCCTTGAATTTGACGTATATTGTAACCGATATATCTATTTTTTAAATATCCTTGTTGGTCATAACTAATTATTTTAGGGAATACACTTTGTAATCGTTTAGCTAAAACTGCTAATTTATAATCTATATTTAACAAAGAAATAGGTCTCCAGTTTTTTATATTTTCAGGATTACCTGTTTTATAAATCAAAGATAAAACGCTTTGCTTTTGAGTTCTGGACATTTCACCTTTAGCATATCCTTCATTCAAAGACTCGACTACCAATTGTCTAATTATTTGCCCAAATTTCACGTAGAATTCAACTGTTAGGCCGTCAAAGCCAGGGCTTTTATTCAGTTTCATATCATTAATACTTTGATAACATTTTTCATATGTAAACAAACCTTCGCACTTATTTTAAAGCTCGATTGTTTATTTATTTTCTAAATCAATTGAATTGAGATAGGTTTCTGTATCTAAGATGTTTCCATCAGAACTATATAACTGCCTATAAAATTTTACTTCCTGATTTAAAATATCTTTTTTGTCTGTTATTCGTATGTTATTGACGACTAAAGAATTTATTACCTTTCTATTTTGTCTTGATTTTTCAAAAATAAGAAAATATTTTGAGTTTTGTTCACATTTTTCTAACAGTTTAACTCTTGAGCGAATTTGTTCACCCGATGTCTTGAGGCTATAAATCTGTTCAATCTCTTGTTCTAGCTCATAAATACGACCATTGATATAAGCATCTGGATTTTGAAATGTTAAGTTAAGCATTGAGCTCCTTTTCTAATTTAGATAGTTTATTATGTATTTCTCGAGAAATTTGTTTTGCGAACTTGATTGATGATTCCCTTATTTCTATCTTTCAAATTTCCCATTTAATTTGTTTGCTTTTGATGTCGGACGATAACACCAAATTGATAACTTTTGATAAATGATCAATATATTTGTCATCTTCAAGTAAAGAATTATTAAAATGCCAAACGCTTGGTCCTCGATTATTTGGTATTCTTAATTTGAGAGAAGTTGCCAAATGGTCTGTATATTTTATTTGTGCAGGCCTAATATCAGCAGAATATACAGGTGGAATTATATTTTCGTCAATTAACCAAAAATCTAATCTGCTTTTTTCAACACCATTTTTGCGATGCCAAGTGAATTGCTGAATGTTTTCGTTATTAAGTTTCCAGATATCTATTAGATTGTGTAGCTGTATCAGTTTTGTTAAATTATCAACTGGATTTTTGCTTTTTTTGTCAGGTTGCGATTCACATATTCTATCGGTTTTTAATAGCACATCGTTAAAATCTCCAGCTACCATCTTCAGCCCTTGGCTATTTTCACTTAATATATCAGTTAAATCTCTGAAAAAAGTATTTCTTAACTTTCTATCATTTGGTGCATAGATATTTACTAACGTTTACGTTTTATGATTAAATTCAATATTTAGTAATATGTATCTACCATTCGTATCATAGTACTCGTCAATAAGACTCTATTCAATTTGCTTGCTTAAAAAAATTATTGAACAATTTCAAACTGAAAAGAAATATCTCTATCTGGATTAATTTCAAATTTTAGATTCAATTCAGACCTTTTTACTAGCCTCATGATTCTACTAGTTTAAAGTATGCATCGTATATTTTCCGGGTGCAGGCGCTATTTCGATATAAAATGAGAGTGCATTCTAACTGCGCATGACCGCTTCCTGGCACAATTGCTAACATACCGAGAACCTGATGGCAGAAATCGAGCCGGTCAATCAGCCATGAGGTCCCAGGTTGATTGGGATGAGTTCCGACGGGATGTAGCCCGTTGGGAGACAATGTGGTTCCTTACCGATGATAAGCCTTCTAGCTATGCTCCTCAACTATGTCGAGCTTGACCTTGACGTAGCTCAAATTCAGGTAGAAAGATTATACGGTCAAAGTATGACAATTTCAAACTGTTAGGATAACCAACTATGCTCCAACATGGATGCAAATCTGACGTAGGTCAAATTTTATAAAAACACTACACCAGGTTAGAGCACAGATAAAAATGAACTTAGTCTAGCTCTTGGGATTGCTCTAAGTAAAATCAACTTCATGAACGCTGATAATACGAACTTGTGTTAGAATACTTTTTTTGTATTCAAAGATAGCATAAACAGCTTTAAAGTCTCGTTTAAATTCCCTAAAACCATTTTTTCGGCGGAGGACTTAACCCACAGTCCCCTACCAGGGCTCTGCCTTGGGGCCTAGGCATATAGCATATACATGTAGTACTTAAACCTTTGCTTAAATTCCCTAAAGCATTTATTTGCCGGGGGCTTCGCCCCCTGGGTCCCCTTTCGAGTTCTGCACTCTACCCTAGGTGGCACCCGGACCCCTCGCCCATTTAGTGAATTCACATCTGCCATACCCTTCCTACGCGCCAGATTTTCCCCATTGTCTTCTGTTTCCGCGATCCCGGAAGAAACAGACAGTTTGTTTGCACAAATTTTATAAAATTTGTGGTGTATTTGGAAATGATTTAGGGGTTATGAATGTAATTAAGAACTATTATTACTCTAACATGGAGTCAGCTTAGCTGCTTACCTTGCTAGAAATTACATTGATAATAAAACCAAACTGCAAACGGGAATTTGAAAAGAGTTAACTTTTACTGTGATGTAACTTAATGAGAAAACATCTACCAAGTGCAGGATGTGAACCCACAACCTTCTGATTGCAAGTCAGACACTTTAACCAATTGAGCTAACCGGGCTTCTGGATTCTCTGAACTTGAAGCCTAGGATCACTACACTCTTCCCCTCTTTACCTTTAAAGCTTTTTACCATACAGTGGAATTGTATAGCTGTTGAGCAGAGCATAGATGATAACCCCTGCAAATACCGCATGCTGCCTGGTCCACTAAGAACTTCTGCATGCAAGTCAGACGCTCTAACCATCTGAGCTAACCGGGCTTCTTGATACTCTGATGCCTAGGCTCACTACATCTGTATAGATATGAATTGCTTTTGTATTAAAAGTATAATAATGAGGCAAAAAGAAAATGTATGTTTCCTGTGACATGCTAGAAAAAAATTGGATAGGTAGGTCGATAATTTTTTTTTCAGGGCAAGTAGAATAGCCTTCTTCATAGTTTTATGTACCCTTTGATTTGTCCTCATTTAAATTCGAACCGGCAAATGATTTGTACCCGCGAAAGATTCGTTCTCAAATTATTTCGTACTCCAAAAATTTTTTTTGGTCAATAAAAAGTTTAGGGTCGGGGGTTAAAAATGGGGTAGGTCGGGTCACCGGAAACATACATATTTTTTTTTGGCCTGAGCTGGGATGGAGCTGGCCGGGCCTTTACCCCACATGACATAGTCTACAATAGGTGATGTCAAATAGTTTAATGAATTTTTTAATGCCTGGGTCAATGGTATTTTACTCATTTTACAGGTGATGTTTACTTAAACATTGTTGCTGGAATTGCCTTTACTAGAACCCTAGAGTCAGCAAGAACTGTAAAGAGATAATGTTTCCTATCAGGGTCTGAATTCATGACCCGCAATTTGTAAAAGGTAACAGCGATTTCTAGTCATTGCCTCTATGTACTCAACCCTGGCTTTCAAGGTGGTTTTTGGACTGGTGATTTCTGGATATTAATCATTATGCTTTTTTTTCTCTGAAAAGAACAAAATCAAAGAACAAAAATGAAATAAACAAACAACTCAGCCAGTGCTTGTTATTAGTTTATAATAATAATAATAATAATAACACGATCAGTTTTAGAAATAAATAATGTGGATTAAAACATTGGTGTCCGATGTTGCATGTGTGTACAGTAGGGACTGAATATTTACCTTTTACAGGAGGAGGAAGTAAATGAGATCAAATACTTGAGTACAGATGCATCATGTAGTGCCTGTGAACATGTATATTTATGTAACTGTAGGCCAACATACATGAAATAATATTTTCTAGATTTTTAGTTTTTAAATGTTATTGTCACAGTTTCGTGTAGAAATAACAGATATTGAACCACCGAATGTATAAGGTTGTCTTCAAAACGCATGTTTGTTTTAAATGTTTTTGCTTTAGTGGCATTAAATTCACTTTAAGGGATAACGGGTCATAGTACATGAAGACAATGTAATGTCTGTCTCTAATAAATTTCAGTCTGTACTACAGATATTTTATCAATTATTTGCACTTTCAGTCAATAGCTGCATTCAAGACATGTTTCCCATTCTGTTCTTGATTAAAAGATGTAATTTTTATTTATTTTTTCTGGTAAAGTACAATTGATAAAAATAAAAAAGACATGTAATTCTATAAGCTTGCAGTCTATGCTTTATAGAGACATTTTTATTAGTTTTGACATTTGTACTTTTCAGTCAATAACTGCATTCAAAACATGTTTGCCATTCTGCCTTTGAATAAATGATTAATTGATTTCTTATGGCGTTTTGCGATAAATCAGTTAAAGGATACATGTATTAAACTTTGACTTTACCATCTGATAACTTGAAATAGGGCAACAAAAGGGTTACAGTGGCAAACAAATCTAGAAGAGGCCTTTTATGGTACCATACCATGTTACCAGCTGGTGAAGCCGTCTTAGAGGGATCAATTCCAAAGTTCTTTACTTGCAATTCAGTGACTTAAGGTCTATAAGGACATTTGTTTACATGTATGTTTTAAGTTGGTGACACTTAATCAATCTGTCCTTATTTCAGACCGAACAACTACAGTACCCTCAGCGCTTTGATTTTAATAATTTACCTTCGTAACAGCATCGTATATTGTATAGGTCACAATTTTCATTCAACTTTCATCAAACTTGCTCATAAGGTTTCTTGTAATATGGCAGTGATCCCTGTAGTTTTCTAGGTCAGTGTGTCAAAGGTCAAGGTCAAAGTGACCTCCGTTAGATTTTCCTTGATAACGCTCTACGGGTCACAGTTTTCTTTCAACTTTCATCAAACTTGCTCAGAAGGTTTTCTGTAAGTGTAGATGTTCCCTTTTGATTTTGGGTTCAGTGAATGAAAGGTCAAGGTAACAGTGGCCTCCGTTAGATTTTCATTTATAACACTCTACAGGTAACAATTTTCATTCAACTATCATCAGACATGCTCAAAAAGGTTTTCTGCAGCATGTAGGTGATCCCTATTGTTTGTTGGGTCAGTGAGTCAAAAGTCAAGGTCACAGTGACCTCTGATAGCAATTTCGTGATAATACTCTACAGCTCACAATTTTCATTTAACTTTCATCAAACTTGTTCAGAAGGTTTCCTGTAATATGGAGATGACCCCTATAATTTCAAGGTTAGTGTGTCAAAGGTCGAGGTCACCGTGACCTCCGCTAGGTTTTCCTTGATAACGCTCTACGGGTCACAGTTTTCTTTCAACTTTCATCAAACTTGCTCAGAAGGTTTTCTGTAAATGAAGATGTTTCCTTATTGATTTTTGGGTCAGTGGGTTAAAGGTCAAGGTCAAAGTGACCCGAACTTTTAAAGTATTTTCCGCTAAGATATATTTGACCCACAAGGTCACCAAACTTTGAAAAACTTTTCCACTCAATATCTATATCACCCACAGTCTTCAAACGTCATAGGATGGTTGGTCTTACAGAGTAAATGATCCCTACTTTCAGTGGTTCAATGTCACAGTGAACTCTGTTAGCTTTTCCTTGGTAACAGTGCAAAAAATTTTCACGAAACTTACTCAGAACAATCCAGTCAGACAGACCAGTCGAGCGATACTGGCCCTTTTGGGCCTCTTGTTTTCTCTTAGTAAAAGTTGTACAAGAATGTAGGTCTAAATCTGTTTGTGACGTTTTTTTCCCTATTAGAATCAGAATGTATCATTCACAGAATAAAATACTTCAATCGTACCACCCTAATCGTTCAGTTTGTCCTTATGTTACCTATATTTTTCCTAAAATGTGCACTCACACCGATATAGGGGTAAGGCGTCGGACTTTTGACTGAGAGGTCGCAGGTACAAATTCCCTCAGTGGAAGTAGATATAGAGACTGCCATACTATTTGCAAGTACCGACCAGAACAGGAAGTAGTTTTCGAGAGTAGTATATTATATAATGTTGCGTAATGTATTTAAGTTTAAACAAACATAATATAAAGTGTTTTATCTAACTGTGCTTTAATTAACAGATAATTGATCACTAATGTTTTAGTAAATCAGTAGTGTACGGAACGTTTTTATTGAACCTTAAATCGATTTCATTGTTATTTTCTGAAAACGATATCAAGGTTTATTGAACGTAACAGGTTTTGCAAATAAAAAAATAAGATTAAGTTTGAAATAACTTTATTGCTGATATAAACATTTACGGCTAAATAAATTCTAAGTAATTTCAGGTATTTGTTGTACAGAAGATTTCTTCGCACAAGACATCTACAGTTGAACCGCCTTAGAAGCCCTCCTTCTCCCTTCTCAACCTTTGGGAATTTATTTCATGTAGTTAAAGAGCATCTCTTACTTTCAATACACATATATTCACACTTGCACGCGCACGCACATTCTCCTACATAGATAGACCCCAGTTTTGGTCGAAGTTAAAATGGTTAGATGTCAAGTTTGAATAAGCAAAGCGATGATGAGAAAACTCGTTGTTAGAACTCTGTCCCTAACTAATATATAATTATATCAGTGAGTGTCAACACAATCAGCAAAAATAGTAACCGCATATTACAATATTTTCCATGCTTTTTGTATACCAATGTTAGAGAAAAGTACAATTTAGTGAATTTACCTGTGATTGATACGTTAACTTGTTTACCCACTAGGTAAAATTGATAAAATCAGACCTACTATATGTGTATGCAGAAATAAGTGTTCAATTGGCATGCGTTTTCTGACGTTGCGATACAGAATGTAATTTATTCGAAACATGTTAGGTCACGGTAACTTACGCATTAATGCATTTATGTCTGGTAAACAGAAATATATCTGAATCTTTAAAACGTATATATATGATAGTTTATGGAGTATACACTGTAACCATTGGTTGAGTGCTCAGTGCTCTCTGGTTTTCCTATAATTATGGTGTGTCTAAAAATAGAGTAAAATTTCCATTATATTTTCTGAAAATGAAAAGACACAGTCACTATCAAAGCGACAAACTTTCAAGCACTTTCAGGTAACAAGGAGAAGAGGATATATTTTCAAAGATTAGTAAGGAAAATGGTAAACAGTATATGCAGTACTAGTATATATGTACATGTTTACATGTATCTGTGAATATTTGATTGTTTTTTATTCACTGCATTTTTGTAAATTTTGTAATTCATAATTAAAATTCTTATTGGGCGTGGCTCTAATATTTGGCAGTATTATATGTTTTTATGAATTTATGATCTACCGTTCATATTTTTGAAAATGTTTATGATGAACTACAAGTTTAAAAAATAATTATTTACTATCATTAAATATATGTTGATAACGCCATTAATGAGATATCTCTATGGTGTAAGGTTAAAGTGTATGCAGCTCATCCCGGTGGTTGCGCGTTCGAGCCCCACTGGTGTCACGACAGTACCTCTTCATATGACACCAGTGCTGTTATTTTTTTCAGAAAGCGGACTCAAGAGTGACTCGATAAGCTACAAGCTTTTTCAAAATCGAGCAAAAAGAAATTTGTATCAACTAATATAGTGAAATAAAAGTGATAATCAACAGTTTTGAAAGAGTGGATTACCATTTTTTATTTTCACTGTTGCAATCTTTAGCCCGGATTTACGCCAAAAAGTATACCAATCGTAATTAATATTGGAGACCATGCGACGATGACGTCGTTAAAATGTCGCCATTTGTGCTATGTTTTCTGATGACGTTTCCCGCGAGTTTCGATGATTTATTGAAACGAACTCAATAAAAGTAGAGTTTTAACCTTAGAATAAACAGAAAAATTGTTGGAATCACGTTAATTCCACTCGTGAACACCAAAAGTGAACACCAAAAGTTGTTATTTTCAGCTGCGCCACCGACTCAGTGAAATTATAACGTGATCTCACACTGAAACCAACAATTATCCTCTATGTCTTGGTATTATTTCGTAACGTCGTTTCAATAATCTTATATTTTCATTCTGTGCTCTCAGAATAGTCATCCTATGTGGGAAAAATATTTTTTTTATAAATTGAATGCTAGTTGCAATAACTCGTTTGGTTGGGACGCTTATTTATCAAGATGAGTATTGTTGGCCAATCAAATCCGCCGACACAATAAGAGAAATTAGAGCATTGATTTAGTAAAAGATAATCACAACTAAAAGATATGTGAAGATATTTGCCTATTAATAAAGTGATCATGCAATAAGACTACAATCGTTTTAAATACAGTTGAGCCTGTGTAACCGGCCATCTGAAAATATATTTTATAATTACAGTGACACACTTCTTATGGTTGACTAACAAAACAGGACCTTCTTGAATACTTCTTGTTACTTGAACACAGTGATGGACCATAATTTGAAAACAGACCGGTATGTTTATATTTCACACTATCAGTATAAATTCATACAACAAATATTTAACTTCCTTGTTAGCAAAAAAGACCAATCAATTTATGTTTATCAGTATGAACATTGTACATAGGCAATACAAGCCAAGTTAGAGCTCCGTCCATCGAGAGCTAGTTTTGACATAACAATATTATCGCATGAACACTTATTATTGTAAGCTTTCCTCTCCTTACGGCAGTAAACATACATTTTGTGAACTTTTCCGCACATTTGCTATTGCTGATGTACTTGGACGCTTGTTCAACAAATGTTACTATGTCTATATATTGTGTTTAGTGTGTAAGTTTAAAAAGTATTTATTTCTAGAAAGATAATACGTATTGAATGCCAAATTTGTTTATTGTGTTCATAAAGTTTTTAAACCATTAGATATTTGAAATTGTCTTCAAAATTCAATAACACAAAACAAATAATGGGGCCCATGACTACTAAAAGGAATTTGTCACTATACGTTTCAACTGTTCTTACCCATGATCAACATTGATCAAGGGGTAACTCCCCGTATAGACAGTTTTATTACATTTAACACACCTGACAGAACCATGCTACATGTAATGGGTAAGACATTTCATTGCGTTTAGAGGAAAATTTCATTTGTATTTACGAGGACCATTATCTATGTTTTTTTTTGTGTTTAGATGTATAAATATATACATGTTGTTTTTTCTTTATGGATATGACGGGATGAGACGATAATACATGTTTTATCGTGGTTCCATGAAAATTCTTTAGGACATTTGGTAGATATAGCAACATGACGTTTGACTGTTAAAGTGACATTGAATCAAGCTTGATTGAGAAGCAGATTCTTCATATACTCTTCATGATATTAGCCTTTACCCAAAGTTCACAAGGTTTTGAAAATATTATAACATGCCATTTGACCTTAAATATGATATTAATCCAGTGCAGGCTTGTTTGAAAAACGACAAACGCATTAGTCTCCATGAGGTGAAAATTTGGGTCAATTTTCAAAAATATTAATCAATGGGTGGAGGAGATATAGTCTTTCGAGCTTTGACCGTAAAAGGTGGGCATGGTATAGGCAACAGCAATGAGAAGTTATGTCAATATTAGTCTATACGTGTAAATGTAACAACCAAATTCATAACATACCAAAACATAACCATTAACTACAAGTTTTAGCCCTAAGTATGACATTGACCTTCATTGTTTGGATGTTTCGCCCTTTTAGTATGGACAACAACCATGTGAAGTGTTTTCAAAATTAGTCGATCTATGTTTAAGTTACTGCCCGAACACGAACTACTGGTATAAAACCCTATTTTAAGCTTTGGGTCCTAAGTGTGGCTTTGACCTTCAGATACGCTCCTCGGTTGTGATGTATGACGTACACTTGTGGTATGAGCAACACTTGTATGGTTATTTTTCAAAATCAGTCTATGCACGTTGAAGTAACAGCCTGAACACAGAGAACTGCTATATATACAATACATTATAGGTTCTGAGTATGACTTTGACTTTTATGGTACCTCCACGAAGTATGTGATGCATGACACATGCTTTGGGTATGGGCAGCAATTGTATGAAGTTATTTTAAATCAATGAACTTACAGTCCTGTTCCGAAGTGCAGACAGACGGTTGAGCTGACGAAAAGCAGGACTGACGGACGGAATCGAGCAAACCTTTGATCGGTTGAGAACAAATAACCTATTGAAGTCATTGGTGAATGAAATTCCATGGAGAAATCTGCCACCGCCTTAATTCATATATAAGTATCTTTACACTAATGTGTTTTATTGTTCAGATCTTCAATCCACAAAGAACAGACAGAATATTTCAAACATACACGTTTCAAAGATGATCCTGAACGAGAACATTTGGATTCAGAAAGCAATTCGATTCCGGTAAGACATGTACATAAGTCAGATTTGTTTCAAGTTGCACGTTTAAATGAAACAAACCATAACACTGCAGAACACACAAGCCAAGAAACATTCAAAGAACATGCTGACAAGAAACACGAAACACTGAGTGAGAACATAAACAGGTCATGCAATACTTTCATTTCTCCGCAAAAGACATTCAACTCATTCACAGCGAAAGAAAGTAGCTTCAGTGAGGAAGTAAGAAATGACAATGACATAGAAGTGATATCTGTATCCTTTCCCTCATCCTTGAATAATATTACAGGAAAGGACCCACATGGAGGACTAAAAATGAAGACTCCAAACAACCTAGATAAACACTTAATACATGGAACAAGAGAAATAAATGGCTGCCGACCAAAGCAAAAGATGCTACCAAACGTTAAATCGCATATGAAGAAGATTCCAGTTGGAATAAATGACCAGATACATAACAGGAGGAACGATTTGGTATACGGGATGACATTTTTAACAGCAATAATAGAAAAGGATCCTGCTGCTATAGTTACAGGGCTTTCACAGTCTATCTCAGTACTCAGAAACTGCATAAGAAGAGCATCAAAGGATGAAGAGTTTTTGGAAGCACTTCTTCAAGTGTTAGCGAAGGCATTTACATCAAGGTCAACGCCGATACAAATGATAAGCCTGTTCGATGCTTTGAAAGAATCTGGATTTTTTGAAACAGTTGAAAAACATGTAGTGAATATGATTATTAGAATAACTACAGGGAAAATTGAGGGGCATTCTGTCGAACCAATGTTAAGAAATATACTATGTGTTATTGTGGAACAAATTACTAGAAATCCATCGTCTGTATTCAAATTTCGAAAACTACATGCTCTACTAGGTCAGATAGTTGAGGAACTGGCTAGACTTGATTCAGTTGATGATGAAATCATATCAAAATACGAACATCTGTCCAAACAGAGAAAAAGTACGGAAAAAGATCAAAGAAAATATCCTGATAAAATACAATACGCCAAACCCAAAGATGATTTTAGGCATTACTCAGTATCTCCAACTGCGGACGAAATTACAAGTAGAGCTAATCCACAAATCAGACCAAACAAAGTGGATGGGGTTTATGAAGATCTGCATGACTATCTTGATGTACATTTTCGATTATTAAGGGAAGATTTTGTCGGACCTCTTCGAGAAGGAATGACACAGTATATTGATATAATGTCGTGGAACAGAGAGAAACAAACATATAAAGAAACTTTAAGAAATTTAGACATAAAAGTTATCGAAAATGTAAGAATTCATTCGCCTGTCGTAACACAACAAGGCCTTTGTTACAAGCTTCAAATAAAAATGACTATCGGCTTGAGACGAATAGAGTGGAAATTCAGCAAAAGGCTTATTTACGGATCCATGATATGTCTAACAGACAAAAACTTCAACGACTTCTTCCTGGCGACTGTTGTAGAGAGGGAAGAGAGAGATATTAAACGTGGATTTTTCACTGTTCGCTTCGAGAGGGATGACGTGAGTACAGAGGACGTCCTCCATAAAGTTTTTAGAATGGTCGAAACAACCGGATATTTTGAATCCTATAAACATGTTCTAAAAAGCATGCAGACGTTCAAGGATGGAGATCTACCATTCGAAAAATATATTGTACACTGCCAAAAGGAGACTGATCCACCGGCTTATCTTGCTACTGGAAAGACGTATGATTTACGACCACTAGTAAACCAAGATGTAGAATTACAAAAAAACACAGACATTTGTGACGACACCATAGAAAAGATAAACGAGCAGTCGGAAGACCTGTCATCAAGTAAATCAAACGCTGCCAAACAAATCAACGTCTTAGACTTCAAAACCTGGCCTTCCAAAGAACTCCTACATATGGATAAATCACAATATGAGGCTGTTCAAAATGCTCTGACCAGTGAATTTGCAATTATCCAAGGTCCTCCAGGAACAGGAAAAACGTACATCGGTTTACAAATCGTGAAAGCCCTCTTGCATAACAAATCTGTTTGGACAGGCACTGGGCTAAAACTAAAAAGTAGACCGATGTTAATTGTATGCTATACAAACCATGCTCTAGATCAGTTTTTAGAGGGTATTGTGAAGTTCAATAGTAACATTCTGCGTGTTGGTGGAAGAAGCAACAGTGAAAAGCTTGAACAATTTTGTCTTAAGACATACCGTAAAAAAGATGAAGCAAAGAAATCAACACTTGCCAGGTTAAAATTCAATAAGAGACAGGCCCGACGAGAGATGCAAAAACGTTCTGAGTCTGTCCAGCGATATGCGAAAACTATACAAGTCTATCAAAAGGGGATCGTTTTTGAAAAGGTCTTATCACAAGAAATGTATGCCGATATGTATGATGATCTAATATATGGCTGCAGAGGAGAAAATGGAGATAAGTATTTCTCAGTTATCGTAAAGTGGTTACAAATCGATCAGATACAAAACTATTGCAGGAAACAGGTACAGAACGAGATACATGAAAAACGAACTAAGCACATTCATGTTGAAAATGAAGCCGGTCGGATCCAGAAAGACAGGATGATTGACACATGGGAAGACTTTCGCTCGTCTGCATATGAACATAGACTTCTAAAATCTATACAAAAAGATATTGCATTCAATGTCCCTGAAATAAGCCTGACTCGTCGCCAGAAAACACCTTATTTTCACAGCCGGTATCTTAAGCTATTAAAATCGACCATTGCAGATAAAATATCAGACGAAGATATAATGAGTCAAGAAGAAGCTGACAACATTAACGATATTTGGGGACTCAGTCATGACGCAAGATGGAGACTATATCGACTATGGATTCAGAAATTATGTACACAACTCTATGAAAACATAGAAGGCGAAAGAGAAGAATTCGAAGAAGCAGCAAAAAGATACCGCCAGGCTCTTGAACAAGTAGACAAAGAAATCATGAGAAACACAACAGTTATAGGAATGACGACATCTGGTGCGGCAAGGTACCAGTCCGTTCTTCGTGAAATTGGTCCGAAGATTATCGTTGTTGAAGAGGCTGCCGAAGTCCTTGAGGCACACATAATTACAACGCTGAATAAGGACTGTGAACACCTCATACTTATAGGAGACCACAAACAGCTCAGACCGAACCCGACAGTGTACAAATTGGCAGTCAAGTATAACCTTGATGTTTCGTTGTTCGAACGAATGGTAAGAAATGGTATGAAATTTAACTGTCTTGAATTGCAACATAGAATGAGACCAGAAATATCCAGCATAATGAGACATATCTATCCAGAACTAAAGGACCATGAACATGTGAAATCATACGCTAATGTGAAGGGAATATCAACGAATATGTTTCTTGTCAACCACTCACATCTGGAATATTCGGATAAGGATATAAAGAGCTATTCGAATGAAAAAGAGGCTGAATATGCTGTGGCTTTGTGTCGGTATCTCTTACTACAAGGATATGAAAATAACGAGATAACTGTTCTTACAACTTACACCGGACAACTGAAGTGCATGAAGAAATTAATGCCAAAAGAAGAATTTGATGGCGTTAAAGTGACTGTGGTTGACAATTACCAAGGCGAAGAAAACGAAATTGTCATACTCTCGCTAGTACGGAGTAACAAGGCTGACAAAATAGGCTTTTTGAAAACTGAGAATAGAATATGTGTTGCACTTTCCCGTGCTAAGGTAGGTTTTTTTGTCATCGGAAACTTTGATCATCTGGCTAGACACTCTATGTTGTGGAATGAAATCATTAACGATATGAAAAAGAGAAAATATTTTGGAGAAGCACTGCATCTTTACTGCCAGAATCATCCAAACGACAATCCAATAGTAGCAACGAGTCATGAGGATTTTAAAAAGGCACCTGAAGGAGGTTGTAGGAAAATGTGTAATGTCCGGCTGAACTGCGGCCATAGATGTGAAAGATTTTGTCATGTAATAGATCAAGAACATGAAACAGATAAATCAAGATGTTTAAAGCAATGCCAAAGAACATGTGAGCTCGGACATAAATGTCCAGACAAGTGCTTCATAGAATGTAGGTCTTGTGAAGTACCAATGATAAAAACCATACCGAAATGTGGACATTCTCAATCTGTACCTTGTGGAACGACATCAGAAGAGTTTTCCTGTCAAGTACCTTGCGAAATGACACTTAAATGTGGACACATATGTACAAATCTTTGTGGAATGGAACACACTACCGTATGCATGGAGAAAAGAACTTTCACACGGTCTTGTGGACATACTGAAACGATAAGATGTTGTGAAACAGAATCAGAATCATGTCCACAACCGTGTGGGACAGTACTGAAGTGTGGGCACAAGTGCAATGGGACATGTGGTACATGCTTAATGGGGCGTATCCATCAAGCATGCCGAGTAAAAATCAAGTCAACTCTTAATTGTGGCCACAGGTGTGAAGTTTACTGTCAAAATGATCCAATCTGCGCCGAGCGTTGTAAAGTGACATGTGACCATAAGGAATGTACCAAACGTTGCGGAGAGTTATGTTCTCCTTGTAAAGAGAAATGCTCATGGGTATGTTTACATTACAGATGTTCTAGACTCTGTAGCGAAGTTTGTGACAGACCTCAGTGCGACAAACATTGTCATAAAAGGCTACTTCAGTGTGGACACGAATGTATAGGGCTGTGTGGAGAACCATGTCCTATGATTTGTAGCAAGTGTGACAGGAAAACGTTTCGAAGTAAAGTCGTTGGTAATAGATTTAAATCAAATTCAAGATTTGTCCTCTTAGAGGATTGCGGTCATTTAGTTGAGTCATTTGCTATGGATAAGTTCATGCTTGAAGTTGCAAAGAAAAACAAAAAAGAGCTAAATTGTTGTCCAAAGTGCAAGACGCCTATTAGAAATTGTCAGCGTTACGGGAATATTATCAAAAGAATTCGCAGTGATATTGAAAGTGCCAAAAAAGGCGCAATAGGAAATGTTAGCCTGTACCATACACTTAAACGCAGGGTTGAACTGCTTTCTGTTGGGATGAGCATCGACGCAAATGTTTACGCAAGTATTGAAAAGGGAGATATTGGCACTGAAGAAGCTTTGACTTTGTATCCGTGTCATTATTACAAGGCAGTATGTAAGAAAGCATTCGTTGACAGACTGAACGATCTTGAAAGGGGATTGCTCACAGAAAAGAAAATTCTCACGAAACAGAAACAATTCTGTTTCGCAATGGACGTAATTGATTTACGGCAAAAAATAATGGACATAGATACGAGACTGCAAACTTCTAAAAATACAACGGAAAAGGATTTTTTATCATTTCTGCATATACTGCTTTTGAATATTACAAAACCAAGAGATATTCTAACACAACAAGAAATAACGGATTTCAGAAGCGAAATTCAAAGAGGGGAAGCTTACCTAAAATGTCTACAAATCAAATCTGAAATGAAATCCAATATGAGAGACATAAGTTGTCAAACAAGCAGTGTTGTTTTGAAACTTGAGTCCCTTATTCTTCAAAAAGGGAAACTTACTCGAGAGAACGAGAAAGAAATTGAAACAGGCGTTGTACGGCTGAACAAGTTATTAAAGATAAGTAGCAGTCATATTAATGAAAACAAGGATGTTAAGGCAGTGCAGACGATTGAAAATAAAAGCGTAAATAGCACACGGACAGTCGAAGCCAAAAAAGTAGGAGCAATACGAAAAACTGAAAGCGGCAGCGTAAGAAATATGAGGAAAACTGACAGCAAAAACCCAAAGGGAGTACAGACACCTAAAGCCAGAAACTTGACGAGAATACAGACCACTGAAACCAAAAACCAAAGGAGTATATGGACATCTGAAACCAAAGTTGTAAGGGACATACGGAAAACAGAAACCACACACGTAGGAGTAACGCGAACAACTGAAGACGAAAATCTAAGGAGTTCACCGACAACTGCGACAAAAACTATACGGGACATGAGGAAAACAGAAACCAAAGACGTTAGAAGAAAGCCGACAACTGCAACCAAAAACATAAGAGATATAAGGACAACTGACACCAAAAGTGTCATGGACATTTGGAAAGCGGAAGCCAAGAAAGTTAGGGGTACACAGACAGCCGAATCCAAAATAGCAAACGCCGCCGAGACGGCTGAAGTCGACATCGCAAAAGGTGCAGAGAAACCGACGAATAAAGAAATGAACTGCGCGAATAGTAAGTTTATGTAATTTCTATTTCTTTTGTCAAATAAAGCTTAAAATATAAAAAAGATAGTGTGAATGAATGATCAGTATTACTTTTTTTGCTTTTAAATTGAATATTTTCCCCAACATGTGAGTAAATGAAAATGCATAAATCCACCGTCGTGCTTACAGTATTGAAGAGGCAACATATTTTTTCAGAAGAAAGTGTTAACAAACGAATTGGTCTCCATTTATAGGACCGATAGAATTGGGATTAATTATACATCTACTTTGTATAACATAAACATAAGATGCAAGATTTGTCTATGAAACTACTACTGTTACATTTTTTAACAAAGCAGCCTGAAATTTTTTTAAAGCTGCCCACAGTTTCAGATGAAATATTTTCGCACTACGATATATTCAAGTATAAAAAGTAAAAGTAAATGCAAGACTCAACAACGTTAGTAAAAATCTAGGAAGCAATTAGCAAAAATCTATTGAAAATGTTGGCGGGACCGCTACGCTAAATGGTTAAATTGGAATTTCAGAAGCGTTGTAACGCTTTATTGTTTGGAAGCTTATAATTTCAAATATACATACAGTCAAACTTGAGAACAACGGGCGCTCAAGTCAAACCATGAAAATGGCCGTTGTTCACAGGTGACCTTTGTTCGGAGGTGTGAGCAGTTGATATAGTTTCATCATACTAAACATTGTTTATCAAGTTTCATCATCACTTGTCAGATAAACTGGTTAGTATAAGCATGAACCGAATAACGATACATCCAAAGTTCGTTCATATGCTTTTAATCTGCAAACGTTCGAAATTGACAAATCAAATTCAAAATGATTTTGCATCGAATCAACAATGGCAGAATTAAGTTAATCGGCCTTAAAACGCTTTAATAAGCCCGAGACTGTGACGCTGATCACTTTTCCGAAACAAGAAACGATCATTAAATTAACGTGGATTACGCCCCTTTGCCTTTGTTTTGATTTCAATGCCGATTGTGAATAAGAATACAACAGCTAATTTAACGAAATTAATGTTTGTGTTTTTCAGTTTAATTGTAATAAATCAAACAATGCACTAAACGTGAATGCATTAATAAGCTGAAATAAACGATAATTATTTAGATGCACAAACAAAGAAAACTGCAACTCCAAATTGCGAAGATATTCTGCATCAAAATAAACAATCAAGCAATTAAAATGGCCGATTTTCGGCAATTACCGGACAGATTTATCGGATTAATTACACGTGTGTGCTTCAGATGCGAAGGTGACCTAGCACCTCTTTTCATTTTCAAAAGCATGTTTATTTGAAAGCTTATAATTTCAAATATACCATTAGTTACATGTATACGGGCGCGTATAGCCTGACGGCGAGGGTTAATACCGGCACGAACAGACTATACGAGTCCGTATACACCGTCAAGAATCTGTATAACGAATTTATAGTACCGCAGATTTGTTTGACGGACAAGAAAACTATTTGAATTGTTGTTGAAATATTACTGTTATATTTATAAATGACAAAAAGACAATACCCATTGGAGCCCCCAAACCTTTTACCTTCGTATGATTCC
>JAFMSR010000479.1:0-49905 GCA_022818135.1 Saxidomus purpurata
AAAAAAGTACTGACCGCGTCCCACCTTTTCCAGGCGAATGATCCAAAGTGCGCTCACATTTAATTAACTGTTTAAAAAAAAAAACTATATCAAAATTCCCCCCAAAAAAAAAAAAAAAAAACAAAACCAAAAAAAAAAGTGTTCGCGCGCTATTGAAAATTTCTTGTGGTCTCCAGTGTCTGCCAAAGACTGGCACACTTGATTCATGGCAAACGCTTGTATGCCATTTATGTAGAGCAGAAACAAAAGCGGACTTAGTACTGACCCCTGCGGAATGCCTGATATTATTATAGCCATGCTGTCCCTTCTATTACTAGAAAAGCTTTAATCCTCGAGTGAGTGAATCCCTTATACCAATTTGGACTATTTGTAGCAACATCTTCCCATGGTGAACTATGTAATTTTCGGTATCATAGATACTTTTTCAGTATCATAAGGAAAGATCACTGGATGCAACGGATATATTTAATTACATTTTCATATTCAATACTTAATTTGCTTTGACAACTAAAGATAATAATAACAATTATATAAATCGTACTAATCAACACAACAAAAGTTTATAACCCAAAATGATGGGCATTTTGGAACAAGTTACTGAAAAGCAATGACATGTAAACAGCACTTACTTGAATTTATAAAGGCGCTGATTTAGTTATAGTTATTATTTACTGGCAATAATGTTACAATTGATAGTTATATATACAATGTTTTCATGCTGTTACCATGTACGGTGTGATTAAGTCCTCCACAAGCGTTTGGTTTGAAAGACGTTGAAAGTAAACTTTATGTTTTACTAGCAATTGACCGTATAATAGATCATGTATTACCTTGAATGTAGAATGTTTGGACATTACCTACGTGATAGCAAAGATCTCATCACTAGGCAAAACAAATATTGTCAGGATGATCTGAAAAACTCGATGAATCGAGGATTTGTAAGGCACTCAATGAATTAAAGCTCGGGCCTATGTGTATACAGGTTCGTGATTAAAGGTATTGTTAACTACCCTGTTCAAAACGTCAAGAGCGCAAAGTTTGACGAAGTTTTTCAGGTGGTTTACTCAAAACTAATGATAATGTTTTAAAAGGGTGAAATCAAAAATCTGAAAACTCTGTGATACTAAAGCTTTCTTTTAGTTGTGTGGTGACGTCAGTCACTCATGTAAAATGACAATGAAGCTCCCGGTAAAGTTTGATAAAGGACACTTGTTTCGCGATAACGCAGACATATAGTGTGGCGAAACAACATCCAACGGAGTTGTTATCAACGGGAAGGAAAAGACAAGATACAAGAAAACCAGCAATATTACTTTTATTTAAAAAGAATATGTTGTCCGAAGTTTATAAGAAATAGAAGTTCACACTCAAACACATGTTTTTATAAAATTCTAGGATCCTAAACGTAAAATATGTAATGCTAAACTTTGCGTAACTGCATATTTAAAACTAGATGGAAAAGAAACACACCAAAAAATCGGTTATTCGTTGACCATTATAAGACTAATTTCTGTATTAATTCTAGGAATATATTTGCTTGTTTTGAAGACAGGTTAAAAACAACCGAAACATATTGACCCACTGTATATATTTCTACATGTTCTTAAGTTATCAAGATATGCGTGAATTATAGTTGTATAAGTCATCAAGTACTTGTGACTAAATCATTTGTTAAACATTATAACATAAGGGAATGTAGGAGATATTTGTGCTGGTTAGATTTTGTAGATGAGGTTGTAAAGGTCATGTATTGCAGTTCGGGGTCGTTTTCGACAGCAAATATAATTTTATAAAAATAAGCTATTAAATAAACTGGGAATAAACATAAGAAAAATATTTGACATGTTTTACTAAACTAATGAGTTACATATATCCTGCCAAAATGAAAGAGACAGAAACAACAAAGATATAGAATATATTTCTTCATCACTTTTAACTTTCTCCACTTAAGTTTATATACATTTTAGCACAAATAAATAATAGCTTTCAATATGTAGATCTACTACAATTAAATTGGTAAAAAGGATATGAATTGCTGATCAATTTAAACAAAAAAACACTACTGTTAATCAGAACTTTGTATCTTCCTTCTTAGATAAACCGTTAAGTAAGGTGAAATATATATAGGCTAAAAATAGAAAAAGAATGCCCTTTATGAACTTAATTGGGTCACGTTTACGTTTCCGTAGAAAACTAAAGGGCGAATGCCAAAGTGCTTTTAAAAGCAATTGCACGGCTTTATAGGATTTTTTAAGCAATTATGAAAGATAAAAATATAGAACTGTATTAAGCACTTCAAAGTAAAGGTACCAAAAGTCCTGTTGATCACTACAAATGATTATAGGAAAAGTATCACATATCGTTCTGCTTAGCACTTCAAAAAAGGAAAAGACAGAAAACATTAACTTTCAGGGTTATTTATAAGAATTAGGATTTTTTTTCCAAATATGCGGGTAAAAATAGCACTACCTCACATACGGTTGAAATACATGTATATACATCAGTAATGCAGCATTGTGTGATACATAAACTTAAAAAACTTGAATATCTGCTAAATGAACTGTTTGAGCTGTAACAAATTCCCTAGAATCGTGATAGTAAACCCCGGCTTAATTTAATTTCCAGAAGGATTTCGTGGCTTTTTAAAAAAGGGCTTATTCTCCAGTCTTGCTTATTTCGAAGTACTTTTGCAGCACTAGAAAATACATGTACATTTTATCTGACTTTGTATTATCACCGTTTTATGCTAAGTTGTGTAAGAAAATTAAAAACTTTGCTTATTTTATTATGAACAATTATATTTTTTCACATTTCTATCCCTGTGCTGCCTTTATAAAATACTTGAGGCTTATTTTCTAATCCGGCAAGTTTTCAGGTCCATTTCGACTGTCAGAAATTGGTCGCTTATTTTCAAGACGGGCTGATTATATATACCGGCTTATTATCAACATTTATGGTATCACAGGCAAATCATAGATGCTATTTTAGAAAATCTGAATAGATAACCACGCACAAAATTCAACGATGAACATAGAAAAAAAACGTCTATTTAAAAATCATGAACAATAATTGGTCGTTTTACTTGTAGTAGTTCAAACATTTAATGAGACGATTGAGAAACATGAGGGTCACCTGACCCTGTATAGCTCACCTGAGCAAACAGAGAAAACCATATATGATTGACAGTGAATAATCTGTTGAGGTTTCACCGATACTATATTTATAAACTTTCAAAGGATTGTAAATATGCCAACAAGGATATCATTGGAGATATTCTATAAAACCTGTGGTTCAAATTTCTTTGATGTCGCTTCAAAAACAAAAAAGTAAGTAAAATAAGTATTGGTTACAAGAGTAGATTATTTGAACAAATTTACTAGTGGATCACTTTAAAATGATATGTGCCAAATATCGATGCTGACCTTTTCCTATGTACGTTTAAGTAAAAGAATGTATCACACAGACCTGACCAAATTTAAACATCAGGGATATTTCTGATAGCACATGATAACATGATATTAATTAAATTGGTAAAGAGCCTCTAGACAATGCTACATGCCAAATATCTAAGTTCTGGACCTTGTGGTCTTAAACAAGAATACTTTGTAAGTTTTTACTATATAAGTCTAGGCAAAACAAGTTACCACTCGAGCGCGGTCAATTTTAACAACAGAGGCATGATTTGTTTTTCAATCTTAGTAAAGAACCTCTAGATAATGCTGCATACCAAATATATGAGCTTTGTGCCTTGTGGTTATAAACAAGTCCTTCAATGTTTTTCAAAGTCTATCTTTAGAATGGACAAACTGACTGTAGTAATATCTATGTTCTGGACTTCGTGGTTTTGGAGAAGATTTTAATAGTTTCGTATATATAGTCTTCGTAAAATAAGTTACACAAAGGATAGAGGTAATTGTGACCCAAAGGGCATGATATGTAAAACACTGGTAGGGGACTTCTACATAAAGCTACACACAGACTACGTGAGCTCTGGGCCATGTGTTTTGGGTAAAGAGATTTTCAAAGTTACACATTCGTTAGTCTATGCAAAACAAGTGACCACCAAGTTGGACCCCAGGGGCATGATTTGAACAAAGAAGATATTTGAAGAAATAGTGGACGATGGAAGGAAGGACGGACGACGGACATTCAACGATCCTAAAAGTCCACACTGGGCCAGTGGCTCGGGTGAACTTATAAAGTTTCATTGCATTCATGAGATAATTTATTATCACAATGTTGAAATATTGAATGAAACAAATGGAATTTAGAATTACATGAAAAATATATATAACAAATTGAAGTCTTATAACTAAGCTATTTCAAGATGAAACAAAACAAACGAGGAAATTTGGAAACTGATTTTTATGAGCCATCGATCTTATGCATATGCTGTAAAATGAATAGCGCTTCAATTATTCCTCGCTCTTACTTCGGTACACAACATTTTGTTAATTTTCTATGAACATATTATATAATAGAAGTAAACAAAAATAAGAAAGCAAAAGAAAACGTAGAAAAGCGTCAACAAACAACGTCTATCAAAGTTTATAAACAAGACATAAACATGTTTTTTTTTCCTTCAAACTTAAGGACTTGTAGCTGTCGGACCTTGCGGTTACTCTCCCTGACTGCATTCATTCAGCGGAGCTTGTTGATCATGCATGACTGTTATGATCTTCTCTAGTGCAGTGTTCGGCACTGGACTTGGAGGTCCCTCTCCTTGACAGCACTCGTCAAGCAACGGTTGTTGATCATGGGAATCTGTCTTGACCTGAAGCCTGCTGTTCGGTGTTGGCATTACCAGACGTGTGAAAGAGATGTTCCTTGATATTTTGCCGGGCTTGGTGCAGATGCTGTTTCCACCACCAACTACCTTGATCTCAACTAAAGGATCTTTAGGTTGTTGGCTTGCAGTAACTATATTTCTCACACGCTGCTGTTTACCTTGGACAGTAGCTACAATATGAATATTTCAATATTATTCCTTTTAATTTCAAAGTCTATATACAAGGGGTTATAATTTTATATCTTATTTGAATTCAGGATTTATGTCAACAGACGTCATGCTGATGCGTAACTTCGTTACTTGGTGTCCAAAAATGTTAGAGGTAAAATATCTTTATCTCATTTCTTTACAAGCTAAAAGACGATTGATAAGATAACGTCAAACACTCTGTTCATATCTATTGATTTTGGTCGCACCTGTTGGTAGAGTTTTCATATGCATGAAAAGTGCAAGGTATGAAACATAACTTTTCAAGGTACAAGTTGGATTGAACAAAACATTATCAGCGTTGTCAAAAGTTACCTCTCAGTTTATACAAGTGTCAGGTCCATCATTATTGACGAATATTATGAACTTGAATCGGTTAAATGCACAATTACTAAGAAATGGGGCAAAGCGACGGATGAGACCAAATTACCCGTGATTCCCGGTTTAGCGTTTTTCATAATTTACATAATAATATGTTGAAGATAAGTCCTTACCTACTTTACGTCTTCGAACTATGCACCAGCATAGTACACCAACTACAAGTGCAACAAGGAGTAAGGAGCCACCAATCCTGAACGAAGATAGTAATATCAAAGTGTTTATGAAATAATACGCACACATATTTGTTTATTTCAAATATGTATTAAGAGGATGAAGATGACCCTATATCGCCCACCTGAGTGCATGACCTACTTCTGACCCAATGCAACCGAAATTACACCATAAACTATATTTTATAAACGCAAACATTCTGTCATTTGACCAATTTACATGATGATTGGGTATAAAATGACTACTAGAGTAACCTAGTTTTTAATTCCACGTGACCAACATTCAATCCTTATCTAGAAATCATCAAGACATACTGTGTATGTCCAAGTTTCATTACAATTTGGTATTGACTATGGCCTCTAGAGTGTTAACATTGCTTTAATTTGATTTGTTCTAGTGACCTAGTTTTTGAGGCCAAGTAACCCAGTTTCAAATGTGACCTAGAAATCATTGAAACAAACATTCTTATCTATTTCAATGATGCCCGGATATTAAACGTGGCCTCTAGAGTGTTAACAAAGATTTTCTCGGATTTGACCGTGTGACCTAACTTTTGATCAAAAGACCAATTTTCGTGATAATTGGCCAGTAAATATGACTTTTAGAGTGTTAACAAGTTCGTTTTCTTGTATTTGACCGCGTGACTTAGTTTTTGATCCCTGGTAAACCAGATTCAAAATTGACCATAGAAATCATTCTAGGACAAACATTCTGACCAATTTTATAATGATTGGTTAATGAATATAGCTTCCAGATTTTTAACAATGTTTTCTTTGATTAGACCGCGTGACCCAGTTTTGAACCCCGGACGGCCCAGATTCAAACTAAACCTCGAAATCATTATGACAAATATTATGATCAACTTCATAATGATTGGTTAATAAATGTAGCCTCTAGAGTGTTAACAAGGCTTCCTTAGATTTGACCGAGTTTGACCCCATGTGCTCATTACTCGAACTTGACCTGGAAATCACTCTGAGATACACATTCTGACCAAATTTCATGACGATTGTATTTCAAATGTGACCTGGCAAGTGTAGACAGACAAACTGACAACAGGTAATCACATTAGCTTACCTATGAGCACTTTGTGAACTAAAAAGAAACGATACAAAGCTCCTATAATTTGGACAAAGTTTTTTATGATTAAACAAAAAGGCCTTAAAACTACTTGCTAAAGCTACTTCTGGTCAGTTCGAACCCTTAGATAAGTCACTTATAACTGTACTTTTAATGTGGATACCATACGTTTTTAAATTAAATTTCCTGGACACGTGAAAATAAAAAAAAAACAGGTGGGTTTATTACGCAATAAATTCTTCCTCCTTGCTAGATTCAACCATTGATTCAGAGTATGTATTTGTTTATATTACTTGACCCTCCTCTCTCTTTCATGTGCTGAAAATGTGTCTTTCAAATTAGATAATTTTTGTTTGGAAAAAGTAGTGCGACAAGAAGATGATGGCATATATATAACATAATCAGTTTCTAGATATGACACTATTTATAAATATAATTATATAGTCAAGTCAAATTACCCTATCAGGAATGTGTCTAATCCATCATCGTCACAACATTTGGATTCACAGCAATTTTGAACTGCACTACATCTGAAATAAGCATAATTTCTAGTCAGGATTCCCTTTTTCTATTTCAAATCTGTAGCTTTTGTCTTAATTCATGTATTCTACCTTAGCAGTTACTGCTTCATTGTTATTGTTTCTTTAGGAAAGAAGGGGGTAAATAAACGATGTCAGGAGGAATATAATTTTAAGTTTAATCTTCAATAGTCTACGTAAAACCTCTGTACAAAAAAAGTAGAAATAATAGATGGCAAGTAGAAGATGTGAATATAGCAAACTTACTTGAATTCTATTTGCGTGCGATAGTCTACTTGATATTGGCACGTGATCTGTAAAGAACAAAGTAAAATGAATGCAATATACCAAGGGAAGGATTTAGTTACATAAACGTATACATACTTTGCTGTCAATTTTAGTGTATTTACATAGGGGTGCATTTGAATGCACCTTTGATTAACGACACTGCTGACAAGTTCACTTCATTTAAGTAAGAAGATCAAAGACCCATTTGGTACATACAACACGTAAACAGTTTGCGTGTTAATCAATCATACCTTATAACAAATTATCTACAGCTATGTTTGTGCCTTATTCTTAATAGATATGGAGTAAAGACAAAGAATACATATAATGTGCATTTGATTATAGCATGGCCTGCTTGCGAACTAATTCAAAATAGAATCTATAAACATGTTTTCCAGAGTGTTATTAGTCAACTATTTTTTGTTAATGATAGTGGTGTAATTTCGATATTGCATTTTTATGTAAATACGCATTATATGTTGATTCCTTGAACTTGTTGATTTGTTTAGTTTTTCGGTTTAGTGAACAGAAAGCTGTTGTGAGAATGATATATCTGTAGACAGTGGGGATTCCGACTCTCCGTCAGATATCGCATTTTCTCTCCTAGTTATTTGTCAAGAAAATACATACGCGTTTAATGCCATATTAATAATTACATACACGGTTAAGTTTCAAAGATGAATTATTTAAATGTACTATATTCAAAGAGTGTTTTACATTACATTACTGAATATGAATAAGGCAATCCAGTTTATAGAGTATGCTCTTTTCTGAAAAATGATTTCACTATTAAATTGTGTTTTTATGTTTATGGTACTAATTTTGTGATTTTTTTATGCTAAGTGAACCTTGTGTTATCAGTGTCCTTATGTTGTTTGGAAACATCTGGCATGTTTCATTATTTGAAAAGTATTTTTCTTGAATTAAATCACCAGCGACAGACATGATGGGGCCCTAGACAGGAGTTCAGGAAGTATTTCGAAAGGATACTTCTGTTATAAGTATTATGTGCAGGTGTTAGTCTATTTAATCAGTTGCAAAGAACAATGTATTTGAACAATGATAGCATGCTGCATTATCTTATTATTTTGTATTCAAGTAGTTGTACCATATTTATGTTGCGTCATGTTTGTAACATGAATTATTGATCTGTGTATTTCTTACATTTAACGAAATATTGTACATTATGTTGATAAAGCATGGTAAAACAATACAATCTAAATAACTGTATATATTTCTGTGTCATTTAATACAGACATCTTAAAATATAGTAAACTTATGTATTTAAACAATAAAAATGTAAATATCAACGAAGTTTATAGTATCTTTAACGCATATCTTGTAGTCCTGTTTTCCTCTTGTTCTATAATTTTATGGATTTCTAGATTTATTAAACATCACGTTTGACAAACATAATAAAAATAATAAGCATTTACATTCCTGTGTTATATTATGATAATATAAGGCAACTTTTAGATATTTTTGCGCTGATTTTAAATAGTTTTGATATCAGAAATGAAAATTTAATCTCTGATATTTACATTTGCAGAGGTCTATGGAATCGTCATAATGCAACTGGTCCATGCGCAATGAATCATTTGTAGGTCAAAATACCAACTTGTAAGATTCTAGAAAAGATTGACTGGTAGGACCGCGGAACCGATTGACTTTGTTGTGCTACATTTAAGTTTTATATTCAAGTCTCACTTATATATATAATGCAGAAGTTTTACTGGTAGAATATTGATAAAACAGCGTTCTGTTTATATCTGAAGCAATGTATACGCATGTTTATGTTATTACTTCATGAACACGTGTTGTCAGAAAGCGATCATTGAAAAACTGACTGCGCTTTATTTATAATATACACTTACGAGTTTTTCTTTAAAAAGTTATTAAGCTCGTCGGCATGACCATCACAATGCTATTGTAATTTTAACATCCAAAACGATCACGGGACTTTGAACTATCACAGAAAAAACAATTTAAAAAATGCAGCAGGGTACATCATGACATTTTTTTCATGTATATTTCTCAATTATAAACTACTGTGCCTCGTATTTAGCCTTAAATACAAATATCTTATTTATGAAGAAACCTGTTCTGTAATATAAAATTCGTTATATCAAAATTTGCAGTTCATGTACACTACTCATAGTAAACTAATAAAATGTGAATATGTGCGTTTTATTACAAGTAAACTCATAAATTGTTCGGAAAGTATACATCATATTTATTGCTCTTTTTGTAATACAAATGTCTGAGTAATGAGAAATCCTGTTGATCTAAAACAAGCTTTCGACACAGTGTGGCGACAAGGTCTTTGGCAAACGTTATTTGATATAAAAATAAATAGAAAATGTTTAAAGCTTATTAAAAATATGTATAGTAATATAACAAACTTTTTTTCACAAGCAATATTGGCGTGCGTCAGGGAGAGCACCTATCTCCTTTATCGTTTTTCTGTATACTTAACGATTTGTATGATTTTTATTTCCAAGGTAAAATGTACCTAATAACACCAATGTTGACGGTTTACAATTTAAAAAAAATATTTATGTTATTGTATGCAGACAATACACTTATACTATCCGAAAATAAAGATGATTTACAAAATGCAATGCATGTTTATGAACAGTACTGTGACAACTGGAAGCTGAAAGTCAATACCAATAAATCAAAAATACTAATATTCCCAAAGATAGACAATGTACATACAGTTTTACTTTTAAAAATGAACCTTTAGAGATAGTCCAAGAATACAAATATCTCGGAATATACTCTAGTAGATCTGGTACATTCAGAAAAAGTAAAACTCATATTGCATCACAAGCTACTGAAGCTATGCATAGTCTACTTCGAAATTCAAATAGACTAAATTTACCTAATATAGACATTTAAATTGACATTTTTACTAAAACTATAAAGCCTGTTCTTTTGTATGGAGCTGAATTATGGGGTTTTGGAAATGTAATTGAGAGAGTACAGTTGAAATGTTTGAAATATGTAATGAAAATGAAAAGATCAACTCCCAATTACATGGTTTATGGTGAATTTATCTGTTGACATACAAGAAAAAACTATTTCTTTTTGGTCAAGACTACATTACAGAGGTGAAAACATACAGTCTGAGAAACTGTCTCAAATTATTTACCGAAGGGTGTACAAAATAAATGTCTAATGACCTTAGCAACGAAGTATAAAAGAAAAAAATCCCGTGGTTCCATAACATTCGATCGATATTGATTAAGGCGCTGTTCCTCGGCCAAAATAAAATTTCATCAGATTGGCCTGAAACTTGGAACATTTACACCTGAAGTAACGACCGTTACGGAACCACATCTTTTATTTAATTTTGACGTCGGCTACCTAGCAACAAAGTGACGTTAAGACGCCACCTAGCGACACAGTCTGTGTTAGTGCTATATTGTGCGTTTTTCTTTATAACTCGGCTTCGAATTTTCTTTTTACGATTATTTTAAGTCGAGTTATATAAGAAAACGCACGACACGGCACATGAATAGGCAGTGTCGCTAGGTGGCGTCTTAACGTCACTTTGTTGCTAGGTAACCGACGTCAAAATGAAATAAAAGTTGTTATTCCGTTCCGGCCGTTACTCCAAGTGTCATCCCTCCAAGTTTCAGGTCAATCTGATGAAAGTTTACTTTGGCCGAGGAACAGCGCGAACTACCTTAAATGCGGACACATTAATTTTGGCACGATCACTTCAACGTTAATACAAAATGGTTAAAACTTTCAGTTAGACAAAATTACATGACTTACTTTTATCTGAATGGTATTCTCTGATTGAAAATGCTAGTAATAGTACACGTGACAGAATATTTAAAAACTCACTTGGCTTTGAGAACTATTTGAACACAACACCTCCCTCTCTTTTGACTTACATAACAAAATTTAGAACTAGAAACCACAGACTCCCTATTGAAACACAAAACTGACATAGGATACCACTTAATCAAAGATTTTGTAATTACTGTGGAAATAAAATAGGAGACGAATTTCATTATTTATTTGAATGTGATCATTTTAAACTGAAAGGAAAACATATAAAACCATACTATTTCAGAAGACCGAATGTGTGAGATGTTAATTTATACAAGTAACAAGTTTGAGTATTTAAAACTGTGCAAAATCAAATGCATCCTATGTAAAGCTTTTCCAGATTTTGAAACATTCTGTATCTTTTATACTATGAGAACAGGTAGTATTAGTTACATGATGCCTTTGTCAAACATGCTGAGAATCTTCATAGCTTATTGTGTTTAGATCACTATGAACCACATATATTGTATTGTAAATGTAACCTCATTTATTCATGTATAACATGAAATAAGTGTAATAAAGAGATTTGACTTGACTTGACTTGTTTACTACAGAACAAAATAGAACCTTTATTAGCTCTAACTACTTACAAAATGGTGTAAGAGTATACAAACAATAATCGGATGCATGGGTGAAAGGTGGAAAACAAACAAACAAACAAACAAACAAACAAACAAACAAACAAACAAACAAACAAACAAACAAACAAACAAACAAACAAACAAACAAACAAACAAACAAACAAACAAACAAACAAAACAAACAAAATAGTAACAACAAAAATGTTGCGGTGAGAAAACATGTATACAAATATTATAACTTAAAGGGGAAATGGTATCGAAATCATGCTTCGTATTAATGGATGGTTGTCTCTTAAATTTGACTGGTCGTCACTGTCATACTCTACTGTAGCTGACCTAGATGTAACTTAGTCAGCAGTGTTTATACACAATTTATGTGACAAAGATGAATTCAGTTTTGACATAAGTAAATTCTAAAATGGGTTCAAAAATGTTCATTGTTTATGTCGTTTGATTACTTAATTTTAGATGTAATTAAATTTGCATTGGCGTCATGCTGACCAGTTAACCAATGGAGGTCGTGTTAATTCCTTCATTCGATAATAGGTACAAACTAGGTCTTTACCGTAGAATAATATACAAATTTTGATTTATTTCGAACGAAACAAAACGTCTATTAACTACAAAAAATGTTACAAATGATTTTCTATGATTATAAGTAAACGATAGGCAGCTGTCTTCTTTCGTTTTTCTTCTAGGATTTTGTACATTTTAAACTTGGAGATGCATATAGACTTACGATGAAAGCCGATGACACCACTTTCCCGAATATAAATATCTTACCAGTACCGTTATGTGCGAAGCCGGGAATTGACGTACAATACTACAAAAGCAGCAATAGTGAGACTTTTAAAGTTGTACTCACACGTTACTGTATATAAATAAATAAATAAATAAATAAATAAATAAATAAATAAATAAATAAATAAATAAATAAATAAATAAATAAATACTGTATACATGTCAATGAAAAACACAAAACATGTGCTATAATGATAATGTTTACATCCAGACAATTATGTAGACTGGTTTAAAACAGAAATCTATATAACTGTGCAACACAGTTCCAATGTCTGATAGATCTATAACAACTTTCAACACCCTGCCAATAATACTCATGAGAGGTTTGAGGCAGTATGACAAGATAAGAAGACTTTCAAAATATGTTAAGTAATGTGAGGAAATAATGACATGGCAAAGTTATAAATACATTTTACAGAAACAGTTGTTTGACTTACTAGACCTTTACTAATTTACAAAAATGATATGGATCTATGTCCACAAGTCAGTCATGGACAGTGTGAAGAATTATTTCGCAGAATATGCGGAGTTTTCTGAGATTTTTTTCGGATTTTTGGGTCAATAGTTCTTTAAGTTTCATGAGGTCTGGTCTGTTGTAGAAGTAAGGCTTGATAAGTAAGTTTTTGATATCTGAGAAAAATGGGTATTTACTAAGTAATGAAACTAATCTGCTACCTTCGGTGTTCCTCATTCGAGATATTTTGTTTTTTTGCAATTTCTATATTTTGCCATCTACCAATTTCATTTGAGAAAAATGATTCCTTGTTCGGAGTTTTAATAACGGCAAATATTCGTCCTCAAGTATTCTTTTAAATATTTTTTTTTCCATTTTGATGTTGAAGTTTGAGTAATAAAGTCCTTTAGATGGACTTTGTAATAATATATGATAGTTTTGTAGATTTTGATCTAGAAGAGTTTGTCTGGTTACATATCTTTTTGATTAACTTTGACTATTTGCCTGATTTTCCAACAAATCCATTCCGCCTATCTGTGCTTGAATAGTTATAATGCCATTTATCCAGTTAGACTGAAAATTAGGTAATTGTGCCATGTGTTGATGAATTTGTTAAGAAAACTTATTCTGATTTCATATATCTAGCCTTTTCCATAAAGGTATCATTCTGCATTTAACTAGAATATCAAAGGGATTTCTGCCTAACTCTGCATATAGCACATTTATTGGTGTTAAGCGTCTGCGATGTGTCACTTTTCTAAAAATTCTGTATGCATTTCTTTATAGCCTCCTATATCTGACGAGTACATGAGATTTGGTATTACAGTATAGATTCAGATCAATGGGTAAAGTTAGGTTATTTATTCTTTGGTATAAAAGGTGCATGACAGTGCGTGCTTGTTGTGTTAAATGGTTGCGAGCTGCAAGGAAACTTCCTGATTTTGCAAAAGGTTCACCTTAGTACAATCGCTATAATTTGGTTGTCAATTTTAAATATCTTCTTCATTTAGATTAATTATAGTTCCGACCGACCCTAGGATATCTCCACGGGTGAACTTGCCAAGACTCCTGACAGGTGCAGGTTTAAGAGACAGATGCAGATACAAGGGAATTCTGGTACCAAACCCTAGCTTGTTTCACGAATAGACCCTTTGGTTCTTTTATGTGCCAGGTGAATAGTACCGATACACGTGAGACTACCTCTGGGTTTCTAACCAGTTCATCTCTAGATGGGTGGGAAACACTGTAAAGCGTTTCTGAAATTTACAGTGCCCCGGTCGGTATTCTAACCGGGATGTCCGGCTTGGTAGTCCAGAGCTATAACCACTCGACCACAGCGCCATCCTTTAATTTTGAGTTCGTATTTTCTGTCACTCTGACAAGTGCTTGAGTAATTAGAAATCCTGTTTACTACATGTATTATAATTTTATGATTTTTTTATAGTTTTAATTTATTGTAGTCCATTTGCATAAACGCATTATACTAATAGACTCCTGTTTCTCTGACAAAGGTTGGCAATTTACTTTTATGTGTTATTTTTCATTATGTTCGTACACCGAAGGTCCAGTTTCAGTTTTGATTTAGCAAATCCGCAAGTACTTGCCGTTGGCCGAAGATTAACACGGCCAAAACACCCGCAGTACAATTTTAAAAATACATATATTTAATCATGGTAAAAATTACTTTGTACTAAGAAACAGGAAAAAAATACAAGGGTTTTCGTCCTTTTTTCATAGCTGCTTTTGTATATTTTGTTACATTAAGAATGACTTTCTTCTTCTTTCTTGATCTCAACAATGATTCAAAAATGAACATGTTAGGCCATGATGTATTACCCCAAAAATGATTTCAATAAAGAGTGGTCTTCTGATTATATCATTTTAGATGTACACACAAATTACTCTAGTTGTACTAAAAAAGTACCAGTTTCTATTTCTTAATAATGTGAACATAATCCAAATCGAGATAATTGTTGTACATTGTTGTTATTACATCTGTAATATACACATGTTACTATAATAAAAGATTATCTATCTATCTACAGCAAGATATTTTTTTAAACACAAATCCTATTTGAATTTTGTATACTATTTATGTCTTGTTTGTTTAGGTCTGCCTTATCTCCTTTCTCTGCCCTCTCACTTTCACTTCCCCCTTCTGCAACCTCCGCCCGACCTAGTCGTCGGCTATCATTTCTCAAGTAGCTTTCCCCACGAACATTGCTATTTATTCTATTTCTACTGTGATTTTCACATTTCAACTGCTTTTCACCTGCATGTCATAATTATATTACTTTCTCGTTTAACCTTTGTACTCACTTTCTCTTTTACACTGCTTACTTGACTCAATACGTGCACACATTGACATCGGACAGTTTTTGCTTGGTACTCTTTCACAATCTACTTCGCTGTTACTGGGTTATTAATCAGCTTATCTGTCTCTATGCTCTGGACACGCCAGTTTATGCCCTACCAGCATCCCTACTTTCCGACATTACCACAGATTTTTACAGATAAAATATAATGGAGAGTCCAGCTTTAGGCGGGGTTCGTGCGTCAAGTGCTATAGATTTCTCATATAATATTCAAGTTTTGGTTACATCATGATTTGAGCACACAGAGTATATTTTCACCAAACCTTATAAGTAATTTATCTTTTTCTTTTTAATCGTTTGAGGAAACGATTTTAATCAGATTGCATATTCCCTAGATTTCTACTCCAATAAAATAGGAACAACTATATTAATATATCAAATAATAGCAGCATATGGTACTCTAGTAAATATTGCAAGTAAACAGTTCGAAGTTTTTAGTGTGTCCGATCTGATAACGGTTTTACAACATTTTTTAAATATTCCCTGTGCACATACAATTTGCACCTAGATAACAAAACTAGTCCACTACATCATATTTCTTAACATCAATACACTAATTGAAGGTATAATTAGTAAAATAGTATATAGTAAAAATACTGATTGTTTCTTATATTTTCAAGCAAAAAATATCACTAAAAGTACATGTTTTGTTAAACTGTGACTTTATCATCTCACTATCTCAAATCCTTTGACTTTGACCTTCTCAACAAGAAATATTCCAAATACTCTGAAGAAGGAGGCTTAGAAATTTAGAACAGGCCGATAAAATACCACTGATAAACATGAAATATAGAAGGACATATCCTGGTCAACTTGGTCAATGTAAGATACGCTGACTAACATAGGAAATTGCTGCGGCACAAACAAAACTGCAAAGTAAGTTATCATTGGATGTTTGATTATAAGCATTGCAGCAGTTTGTTAAATGTCTTTTTATTTACTACTTTTAGGTTCACACAATTGCTCCAACGCCAGCGGTTAGATCTACTTATTTTAAAAAAAATAAAGTAATTTCAATGGCTTGATTTCCGTGATTGCGGAATGATAATGACGTTTTTATTTTGATTTCTTCCCCCTTAACGGGAACATAAACTTAAAAAAATAAATTAATAAATTAATGAGAGGATACATTACTTCCTCCTGAACAGACGCATTAAACCAAATAAATAAATAAAGCTCTTGATAAATAAAGCTCTAAATCGATAAAAACATTAGAAGATAAAAGTAAATAACGCAAAGAAGCTTTCTGATTTATAAAATAATAAAAAAAAATAAATAAATAAAGTAACGAAAAAACTTCAACCTTGAAAAATATTGATATTTTACGGCTTCATGTCCAAAGCAGACATATAACCCGTCCCCACCCGGAAGCCGTGGTGGCCGTATCCTTTTACAAATAAAAATTTCTGTTGACTTATTAATAAGTAAGGGATCGAAAAGGTAAAACCCTTGATAACAACTAAACTATTTACAGGTAAATCATGTCTACTGTATGAGTAGGGACTACAAATATTTGAAATAGAAAGACACCGCAATAGTGAAGTCATACTTTCAACGTTCCAACGTCGTTTATCGCATTCATTATAATTTGTTGTAGAGGAATCTTGGTTGTTTATTTTCGTTGTATTTTACCACCATGTATACACACGCCAAGGACGCGTATAGGATTTGCTCAAAGATACGAAGTCATTGTGTAATCCAAAAGTAATGTCTGAGAAGTAATAAGCTAGTTCACACATTTTGTCCATATTTATGTTATGAAATGTAAATATTTAAAGTTAAAATCACAATGGAATAAAAATGTTGTATCAAACCACAGTTTTTAAATTGTTTTTATTCCTTTAAATTGTAATGTCAAGTTAAACTCCGCTATCGATATTTAAGAAAAGTTAAACACTGTTTTAAGACGTAATTACTTTTCTAATAATAGGTCCTACCTATTACAGTACACCGAAAATAAAACCAAATATTCTAGGAATTCCTAAATAAATGTCCGATTCACTGCATTTAAAATCCCAATTATATAAAGAACGATCTCGGATAGAGTGAAATCTCGGACATAAAAGCTCCGAAGCCTAAATTATTGTTTATATTTGAGAAAAAGTTTAAGAACTACGTGAATTTGAGGTTGGCAATTTCGTTTTTAATAATGCATTAAAAGTCCTTTAAAGTTCCGTAATTTTATACCAGAATCAAAGTGCTGAAGGCACTGTTCTTATATGGTCTAAAACAAGACGAACAACTTGTTGAACTGTCACGAGCTTAAAACAGACATTTATACAAATATCCAAATTGGCCTTTAGTAACTGAATTTAATGAAATCAGCTTGGTAATTAATCCCTCTATGTATTGTACATTACTTAAGCACTCGTGCACTCAAATATTCTTTAGTACTATTGCAATGTACTGCACTGTGGTTCTATGTAGTTATGTTAGTACTATTGCAATGTACTGTACTGTGGTGCTCTGTAGTTCTGTTAGTACTATTGCAATGGACTTCACTGTGGTGCTCTGTAGTTCTGTAAGTACTATTGCAATGTACTTCACTGTGGTGCTCTGTAGTTCTGTTAGTACTATTGCAATGTACTTCACTGTGGTGCTCTGTAGTTCTGTAAGTACTATTGCAATGTACTTCACTGTGGTGCTCTGTAGTTCTGTAAGTACTATTGCAATGTACTTCACTGTGGTGCTCTGTAGTTCTGTTAGTACTATTACTATTGCAATGTACTTCACTGTGGTGCTCTGTAGTTCTGTTAGTACTATTACTATTGCAATGTACTTCACTGTGGTGCTCTGTAGTTCTGTTAGTACTATTGCAATGTACTTCACTGTGGTGCTCTGTAGTTCTGTTTGTACTATTGCAATGTACTGCACTGTGGTGCTCTGTAGTTCTGTTAGTACTATTGCAATGTACTGCACTGTGGTGCTCTGTAGTTCTGTTTGTACTATTGCAATGTACTTCACTGTGGTGCTCTGTAGTTCTGTTAGTACTATTGCAATGTACTGCACTGTGGTGCTCTGTAGTTCTGTTAGTACTATTGCAATGTACTTCACTGTGGTGCTCTGTAGTTCTGTAAGTACTATTGCAATGTACTGCACTGTGGTGCTCTGTAGTTCTGTTAGTACTATTGCAATGTACTTCACTGTGGTGCTCTGTAGTTCTGTTAGTACTATTGCAATGTACTGCACTGTGGTGCTCTGTAGTTCTGTTAGTACTATTACTATTGCAATGTACTTCACTGTGGTTCTATGTAGTTCTGAAAGTACTATTGCAATGTACTGCACTGTGGTGCTCTGTAGTTCTGTAAGTACTATTGCAATGTACTGCACTGTGGTGCTCTGTAGTTCTGTAAGTACTATTGCAATGTACTGCACTGTGGTGATCTGTAGTTCTGTAAGTACTATTGCAATGTACTGCACTGTGGTGCTCTGTAGTTCTGTAAGTACTATTGCAATGTACTGCACTGTGGTGCTCTGTAGTTCTGTAAGTACTATTGCAATGTACTGCACTGTGGTGCTCTGTAGTTCTGTAAGTACTATTGCAATGTACTGCACTGTGGTGCTCTGTAGTTCTGTAAGTACTATTGCAATGTACTGCACTGTGGTGCTCTGTAGTTCTGTTAGTACTATTGCAATGTACTTCACTGTGGTGCTCTGTAGTTCTGTTAGTACTATTGCAATGTACTGCACTGTGGTGCTCTGTAGTTCTGTAAGTACTATTGCAATGTACTGCACTGTGGTGCTCTGTAGTTCTGTAAGGACTATTAAGGACTATTGCAATGTACTGCACTGTGGTGCTCTGTAGTTCTGTAAGTACTATTGCAATGTACTGCACTGTGGTGCTCTGTAGTTCTGTTAGTACTCTTGCAATGTACTGCACTGTGGTTCTATGTAGTTATGTTAGTACTATTGCAATGTACTTCACTGTGGTGCTCTGTAGTTCTGTAAGTACTATTGCAATGTACTGCACTGTGGTGCTCTGTAGTTCTGTAAGTACTATTGCAATGTACTGTACTGTGGTGCTCTGTAGTTCTGTAAGTACTATTGAAATGTACTTCACTGTGGTGCTCTGTAGTTCTGTTAGTACTATTGCAATGTACTGCACTGCGGTGATCTGTAGTTCTGTTAGTACTATTGCAATGTACTGCACTGCGGTGCTCTGTAGTTCTGTAAGTACTATTGAAATGTACTTCACTGCGGTGCTCTGTAGTTCTGTTAGTACTATTGCAATGTACTTCACTGTGGTGCTCTGTAGTTCTGTTAGTACTATTGCAATGTACTGCACTGTGGTGCTCTGTAGTTCTGTTAGTACTATTGCAATGTACTTCACTGTGGTGCTCTGTAGTTCTGTTAGTACTATTGCAATGTACTGAACTGTGGTGCTCTGTAGTTCTGTTAGTACTATTGCAATGTACTTCACTGCCATGATCTGTAGTTCTGTTAGTACTATTGCAATGTACTTCACTGTGGTGCTCTGTAGTTCTGTTTGTACTATTGCAATGTACTGCACTGTGCTGCTCTGTAGTTCTGTTAGTAATATTGCAATGTACTGCACTGTGGTGCTCTGTAGTTCTGGGAGTACTATTGCAATGTAATGCACTGTGCTGCTCTGTAGTTCTGTTAGTACTGTTGTGTTCTAAAGATTTGTAGTTGTCTATAGACCTGTATAGTACTGTTATACTATATCAAGTAAAATCTACTCTTTAGTACTGTGGTACTCCTTGGCTACTGTGGTACTCTATGTCACTGTAGTTCTCCACATAGCTGTAGTACTGTATGATACTTTGTGCTAAGTACTGCATCACTACTACAATTTCAATCAGCTCAGCCCTGATACCTGTTCTTATTATTGCATACACTACACAACAGCAATAATTGTAAATGTGGTCTGTGTGTCGATTTGATGCATGTGGACTGCGTGTCTAAACTCGACATACCTGATGAAGAATCATCCTGTGTTTTGTCCAAGGTGTCACGCGATCTTTGACACCATAATGTAATACACTGCTGTATGTAACATAGTTATTAGCAACCGTACAAATTTACCGTTGAATATGATTTATGAGACTTAATTCCTAAATATATCTTCTGTTAATTTTGTTATTTTCTAATATTGGACTATGAAGCAAGTTCTACTCTTCTTCAAGGATATAATCATGTCCCTGTGGTATTTTGAACATAGAACCGTCAATGTTTCTGTTTAGTAATTTTAGTTGAGGAAACTAGATACTTGAGGACATTTAACACTGTTATCTTGTAACTACCTAATTCACTGTTTGATGTGACTCATAAACATTAATTAATAGGTTTTGTTTCTGTAAGTGTAATTTGTATTAAAGGACCGCTCTTGGAAAGTTGTAAGAGTAGTCTCTAAATAAAACAGTATTTAATGCAACATCATTTCTGTTCAAATGTTCTTATTACAAAATGTATTCAAGAAAGTCATGATGGTTCTTCAAAATATTGCTACCAAAGGTCGTATTTTGTCTGATTGCCCGAATGTCTATAATGCATACAAAAATTAAACCATATTTTAGATTTTCAAACAGGTATGTTTCGCTTCCATGTTTGTTTTAGAGATCTTAAGTCGTCAAACCATGAATGCCAGACGGCGTGGCTGATTTCCTAATTTGTCAACATAAGAAAGTTAAAAAAACACATGTCATATTTTGAAATAACGTCATAGGAATGGTCCCTATGCGACCGTCTACCAAGGCTATTCAAAAGCTGCCAGAGGGCGTGGCTAATTGGTTTATATATCAATATATGAATGATCTATTAACCAATGTTATATTTCATAGAAATTATCCTTATGTAACCATATACGAAGACTTCTTAGAAAACCTTTGCTAAACTTTGTTAAGGAACAAAATACCATGAACTAAAATAAAATTTGTCATTCAAAATATGATAACCAAGTGGAAAAGGGAATGTATTTGGCAGCTAGGACAAGTTTGACGAAATGTTATACCAAGCCATATTTTAACCATAGTGGATCAAATGTAGGATGGTAAAAATATTACACTGAACAAAGTACCGCCTCGACTGTCAACGAAATATTGTGTACCGAATAATATTGGGGCACCATTACTTTCTTATTTCTTTGCACAAAAACGATTAATTACATCCTTTTGCTTTATTTAATGACACTTAATGAGCACACTGCAGCTCAAATGGTCCGATCAGATATAAACAACTTAAGTTTGCAAAACATAAAGTTGCTCAAGAGCCGTTGTATATTACTTTTACTAAAGTAAAATGTGTTTAATGGCTCTTGTCAAAATTCAAACGAATTTGATGTTGGCCTTCCAAGATTACAAGTATAAATAGCCGAGGGACGGCACGTATGTTTGCGTAACAGAGAACAATATCTGAAGAGTTCTTTCAATTAAGAAGAGCTTTGAAGTAGAAAAGCTTAAAAATTCTCTTTTATCTCGTTATCAGATCTTTACTTTTATTGCAGAAATTAATATGCCCATAAATTTTCTTCAAACAGGGGGCAAAATCAATAAGATTTGGAAATTAAAAGTTGCAGGTGTCCTTCCATGTCTGGGTTCATTGCATATGATGTAACACAGCAAAGCACGTATTCACTTTAATGTGTTAGACGTAGCAACTAAATAAAATCAAAGCACTCTAAGTGCTGACAGCAAGTTACACCGAGACGGTTACTGAGTATATGAGTCCAGTCCAAATCGCGTTTTGGGCTACAACACCCATTATTTTTCTTACAAGCCTTTCAGAAGTTATATATTTCACCAAATCATGAAAGAAATCATTTTTTTCTGTTAGACTACTCTGAAGCGATGCATTTCTCTGGCAATTGAACACAATTAAAAAATATTAGGATACAAATCTAAATCAAAACCTAAATCCTAAAAAAACACGGGATTAGTACGTAATATACTGAAACAGATTTAGTCCATATCTGATCGACCACGTATTACGTTACAGTAGAACTATCAGAGTCTACCTATAGTTATCAAGACCTGTGCATTAAACACATGCGTGATCTAGCAAAGTTATTTAAAATTTTTCTAAATAATTTTCTCCGTCAGGTAACGGATGTGCTTTCAAATCCATTTTTATATTCATATTGTGATTGTTAACTTCTATTCCTTTTGCCAAAGTTAAAGCTTAAGAAGAAGTAATTTGCTGGAAAGCCGGATTTGGATAGGCATACTGTACAGGGCTATAAATTAGCTGGTTCTTTATTTTGCTATGTTTTAATGTACCAGATCGCGGTTTGTTGATTTCGCGCATATTTGTAAAACGCGAAATAGATTTTTCGCGGAAGCGTGAACATTAAATAATGCACCTTATTGTGAGAAAGTTTTGTTTGTCACTATGCAAATGGCAACGTATGTCAATAATCCGTGATTTATACTTAAGCCGATTATACTTAGTTGTATTCTGTTAGTGAAATCTATTTCTTATTTTAGGATGGCCCTCACTTAACCATAAGTGTAAGCCGTCAGTAACTGTGAAAGAAAGACAAAAACTGGCTAGTTAACTATTTTAACAAAATGCCAAAAACAAATTGAGAAGTTCAAGAAGTCATTTTGTTTAGATGAGCTGTCTACGCCTGAAAAAATATAAAGAGAAATACAACTGCACATCACGCATTACTTGTGTGCTTACGGCGGGGGGAAATAAATACTCACCCGGAAATTTACTACAATTTCTAGGTACATGTATGCTGAATAGTTTATCTGTTTGTTTCAAGTTTCTACAGTCAAGTCAAAACACTTTTATTCTCTCATTTCATGTATGACATGAATTAATGAGAATATTTACAGAATATTTTACGTATATTTTTTTACAGGACGCTTATTTTGAATAAATGTCAATTGATCTGCGGTGAAGACATTATGTTTTTCTTCCAGTTTCAGTTAATAAATTGCCGTTTCAAGTACATGTTATAAATTTCCGTTTCGATTTTTTATTATTACAACTAATGTATGGAATATCAAAGTTCACCAAAAGAGCGGAAATAAAAACTCCGCGATGAATACACCCTACACAGTAGTGCTTTTCATGATTCGTATAACAAAAGCAAGAGACTCAGACCACCCACTTGCTAACAAATAAGTGGAATGTGTATAGTGACTTTAGAAGAAGAATATTTTTAATGTATTAGGTTCCAGGTTCAAAATCTTCTGTTCGTTCTTTAAGTAAGGTAGAACTCCCATAATAATAATAATAATAATAATAATAATAATAATAATAATAATAATAATAATAATAATAAAATCTTTATTTCATGGAGGTTACATATCAGACATACAAGGATTTACATGTAAATCAAAATACATCTTATTTTCATATGGCCTTCAACAATGTAAAAGAAGAATTAAAATGCAACAACAATAACATACCGTTGATAGAGAAATATGAAACAAAATATGATTTACTAGTTATACATTTTTACAATTTAACAATCATTTTTGTCAAAAGTCTATTTTTTAGCAAAGTTAGATATGACAAAAGTAAGACAAAAATTGTTAAAATTGTTGAAACTTTCTTTTGATAAGACAGACACTCAAAGATTTAAACCAAAAGTGCGGAAATATATTTGTAGAAGTAAATTTTTAATTTAGAACAATTTTATTTTCATATGGCCTTCAACAATATAAAAGAAGACTTAAAATGCAACATATACTGTCAACCCTGTATTAAACAGCCATTCAAGAGATGCAATAAAGTATGCTTCATAAATGTATATTTGATATAAAAATATCAACTGGGATATACCAATATTAATTGCTTTAGGCAGGGGACTGCTAAATTGAGGCTCCATTAATACAGGTCCAACTTTATGTATACAACATGTTCAAACATAAATTAGATGCATACTGTATTCTTTGAAGTCATATCAGACCCAATCTTACAAAAAAGTTTATATCATTCATGCAAACTAAATGAACCTACTAAACACAGTTCGCATAATCGATAAAAAGCAATAATTTATTTGTTCTTATTTCACCGACTTATCTGTTTTCAAACCATACTCTATGGAATAAAATATTGAGTGGTATAAACAATGACGGTCTCCAATGGATACTTTGTGAAAACAAATCACCCAGACAATCTAAAGTCATTATTATTGAAGGTCTTATCTTTTTCAAATGGTGAAGGGTGAATTTCAATGACAACTTAATTATTTTTGCCAAACTTTATCTCAAAAGACAACTTTCAAGTACAAATTGATAGTGAAATTTAAAACCAAAGCCCTAAAAGTACTTTCATTGAAACGATTTTTTGTGTCATATAGCATATCAGTCACTAAAATCGTGTCTCATGCAGGGGCAGATAAAGATAGGGCTATCAGGGGGCTGGGTCAGGATGGATGTGGGCGGGGTGTCCCCTCTTGACGGCTAAAAATGAAGCGTGTTTATGAAATAATACAATTTCCAGCATATTTCAACTACTCTGAAGCACCTAACTTGCAACTGCAAAGTGTTCATGAGGCAACCAAAACAACTTATGCTCCACTTCTTATCAGTGCATAGAACCAATGCATGTGACCTTGGTTTAAGGTCTTGTCCAAAAGACAGTAGCGAGAGATCCCACCTGCACTCCCTTGAATACAAAATCGAGCACATTAGCACTATTCCACGGATCCGCTACAGGTTCTGGCTAGTCTAGCTGCATGTGAAAATAATGATACTAGTAGTATGTATGCCTTTGATCATTCTCAGTTCAAGCATGACAGACCCTTCACCACTACCAGTCCTCATTCAAACATGTATCAAAACAAAACATATTCACCAAACTTTTAATGTGTTCCTTTTACTGTCTTGAACCCAGCAGGTGTCCGCTTTCGCACAATATTATAATTTGGACTTGAGGGTTAAACCTTTATCTACCGCTTTCTATGTCTATCGTCTTCAATGGTAGATCTAGCAAATATTAGCCAGTCAAATTCGCCATTACAATAGTTCCGGCAGGGGAAAAGCGATCAGATAATAGACAATATAATAGTAATTTACATGTTTCACTGCATAACTGACACATAAAGTTAAGGATGTTGTTAAGACAACCCCCGACAGGGGATCAACGAACAGAAAATAATACAATAAGGCTGCTTAAAAAGCATCCAATGTGTTATGCCGCATGGATAGCATGCATGAACATATCAAGGGAGCCATGATGGCTCTTTGTAGTTCATCTGAGAACCAAAGCGTGTTTAGTATTCTAATAATTTCGGACCTTGCATGCATATTCTTTTCTATTTGATCAATCTTGATGAGAATGGATCCCGTGAGGAAAGGTGATGCTGGGAGAATAATTCATTCTTATATGAAATGAAGATTTAAAGCAGAACATACAGTAACAGGACCATTAACATTCAGCCAAACGTGTAGACAGACGGACGAACGGACGGACAAGGAAGTTGGTCACAAAAGCACGGATATTACATCTTGGGTTTCGGGCCCTGGGCTGAGCCCATTCAGCAAAAAGATGAAGTTTCCATCTTTTATTAACCAGGTTTTCCGAAGGAAAATCCTGGTTATTAGATTGAGGTACGTCGGCGGGCGGGCGGCGGGTGGGCGTAAACAATTTCTTCTGTGCGCAACTCCTCCTACATTTCTCAACGGATTTCAACCAAACTTTCACAGAAGTATTGTCATGAAGTGCCCTGGCGCTTTGTCGGGTTTTGTGATTTGGTTATTTTTGACCCAATTATGGCCCTTTGTTTTTTTCACATATGTAATTCTTCTGTGCCGCAACTCCTTCTACACTTCTCAAGGGTTTCAACCAAACTTTCACGAGTATTGTTATCAAGTGCCCTTGGGCTTTGTCTGGGTTTTGTGTTTGGTCATTTTGCCTGAATTATGGCCTTTTGCTTTTTTTACACATGTAATATATAGAAGAAGACCTTTGTTTCTTTTTTCACATTATGTATATCTACTGACTTTAAAAACACAATTGCGCTCGGCCAGCAGACTGGAAAATGAAAACCTGGTTTTGTGACAATTTCCTGTCACTTGTTTGTAGTTATTTTAATCAAATTATTTTCATTGAATATTTCTAGCATGTAACTATGTTTTAAATATGGATTAGTCCAATTAACCATATTGACGCTATCACAGCATCATGAATTGGAAAGAATACATTTCCTATAAATGGATGGGGTTTGTTCTCACAACGCTTAAAATTGTATCCATGCAGTCGCCTCTTACTTATTGCCGAGCGTTAAATTATGGAGGAAATAAGTACCTGCACGGCCAAAAACGTAAGTACGGGCCAAGCTTGGGCTGGGGTAAGTAGGTGACTGCAAACCAAAAGCCTAGGGCTGAATCCGCGGCTACTAATTGTTTTTCCTGTTGCCAAGAAAATGCCCAGCTGTACTATCATTTTTATTTGTCACATATTTTGTGTATGTTACGCCGAAGTAGGAACTTGCTTTTGTCCAAACTGTACTGCCCACTTTGGAACATGTTGTCTGGGATAAACTGCATTGTTTAAATTTCCTGTTATATTAGAAGCTGTTTTCGCGCCGCCAGTTTGGTTCTGGCAAATGCCATCGATATTTTCATTCATTTCATCTGAGTATTTTCAATAAGCTTTTTCATCGGAGTTTTCTTTTATGATAGTATATAAAGCAATATTTTAAAGATATAGAATACAGTCTGAAAGATACCATTTCGCATCCATAAGGTCTCCAGTACATCAAATGAGCAATTTACTAGCACTTATTCCGTTTCTCCCTAAATTGGACATTAAGAAATATACAAGGTTAATTAGTTAAAATTGTTTTATACTAGTTATCTGCAGTAAAATCTGAACAATACTTGTATTTATCAGAGATAACATTTTTGAAATTATACATGGTACACAATACTTTGCGACTTTCATTTTGAACTTTCAGAATTGTTCAAGCGACATAGTTATAAATTTTGTCAGTAACAGTTTAATTTGTATGAGTGTATCTTTATGCAACACTATTCAGTTTATCTATTGTATCTTTAGAACTCGTGGTTCAGTTTTCTTGGTGTCATGAATTGCTTCACCAGTTCGTCTGTAACGGTTGCCCTATTTTGCCTGTGGTCACTTATGAGCTTCTGCAACGCGGTAGTTAGTTCCTTCTTTAAGTCTTTAGTCATCAATTCACCACTTGTATAGTCCTGAAAAAGTATCTTAGATATAGGACAACTCAGTTCTCGTAGTGCACAGTATAATAACATTTATCAAAAAAAATGTATAAGCAGTAAAGATTTACCTGTCTTTTTTACCTCCGAATTAATGTACTTAAACTAATACATCTTATACATATAATTCAATGATATTGTGTTAATCGGTAAAAAATAATATTACACAAGTCACGTGCACTTAAGAAAGAAAAAATAAAAATGTTCAACCTTTATTTAGGACAGAATGAATCAAAATGTATTTCTTTTGTTTTATGAAGAATGACTCAGAAGAATGTACCGTTTTTATTTTTGCTAACTTCTCATCATCCTCAATGAAGAAGGTGAGATACTGATACGACACGTCCGTTGTGCAGTTACCTCCCTTTTCTCTGTGTTCTTCCTTCGTGGCGCCACCTCCAGAGTATGCATGTTTATCAATCTTTATAAATCGATAAAAATATGTGAACGTTATTTATCAGTACGAATTCCTTAAGCCGATAAAACATATCATTAAAAAGATCTTTTCAATAATATTATGCAAACTTGAATATGTCAGTAAATATTTGTAGATGATAGGAATTATATTCTGCTGGTGAAAAGTCTAACAAGTGATATTCACTTGGTAAATATCTGACCGATACTGACACCAAATCCTTTATTTCATATTAGATCTATAATTTGTATTGTTGTCTGTAAGAGGTGTGCATTTATTTTAAGTACAGTTACCTTATTCTTGATTTCTTCATCCGTGTCTGTCAGAAAGATGGAGGTGTTTGGATCACTGGCGCTCATTTTACTTTGCGCTCCTTGCAAAGCCGGGAAGAATGTAGAGTGAATGAGAGCAGGTTTGAGATATCCCAACCTAGGGGCCACATCTCTTGTCATTCTGAAGTAAGGATCCTGAAACAAATTCCGCCATATATTTTTTGGTTTTACAAATTGCATTGAATAATAGGTCAGGCGAGATGGTTAAACCTGTTTATAGTTTCATGACATTTTTTTGCAATACGTTGGTTACGAAAGATAGACAATTTGAAGGGGTATGTAATAAAGCTTACCTGGTCTATTGCACAAGGGATAAGACAAGGGACGTCTACTTTACCGCCAAATATCTTAGGAAAAGATGAGCTAAAACTCGGTGCAGCTTGTATAGCAGGGAATCCGATCTTTCCAATGCTATCACTTTCAGTGAATCCAAATATTCCTTTGGTCTGGTTAAATGTAACCAACTTCTGAATTTTGCACATGTTCTTGTAAAAGTCTGGACAAGATCTGAATATAAAATAATGTATTAGTTATGTAATCATCGCATATCATTATATTTACAAACTTTTTCTTTTACTAAATTTTCGATACAGGCTCAGATATGTTCTTTTTGGCCAATAAGAGAAGATAATATTGGCGTTTGGTTAAAGCACAAAATGAAATGGTTTATCTTTCGACACTCTTGCTCTCACATTTTTGGATTCAAGGAATGACGAGCAGCATATATTTTGTACTTACCCGATATATTCAACATCACTGAAAATGAAAGTTTTATTGACATCAAAGCCAAGAGCTATGATATCCTTAGAATTTTCATGTGCCAGTCTGTTTGCTTCTTCAATTGTCATATCTTTCCAGAGAAACTTCTCATCATCGGTCATCTGTATCACAAGAGGAACGTCAAATGTATCCTGCAGCCACCTGGATAAATACATGTAACAGTGTAATACAATAGATCAATACGATACAGTGCAGTATGAAATATTACAAAACAATAAAATGCAATATAATGCAATACAATACAATTGATTTTAACCCAAACCTAACCCAACACAAAACAATTTAACAAAGTACAATACAATAGGTACGATTACACAGGAGTCCTTTAACTATTACTTTAGCCTTATGTTGCTTCTATGCGCTTTCATGACAGTGCTTGTAAATGAAAATAATTATATTGATGTAACGTTAGTAAAACATTAGGTTACATCTAGAAAAAAATTGAAACACACTTTGTGAATATGAACGGAATCAAATGTCCAAGATGCATAGCTTCTGAAGATGGTCCCCGGCCTGTGTACAAGAAAAACGGTTTCTTTTGCTCGTACAGTGTTAGGATTTCGTGCATATCTCTGAAAAATATAGATATATTTCCCATTTATTTTCTTGACTGCGGTTTAGATCTAACATTATTTTAAACGTTGACCTTGTAATATTGCAAATATCAAATGGTTAGACACATATCGCTGTAAACATTAATACAGCAAAGAAGGACAGTGGAAACTTCCTTTTTGCAGCAAAGTAATATATTGCAAAGGCAAACACTTTTAGACAATATTTAAAACAATCTACAAATAAGGAAATAGACTACCTCAGTGACTGGCAGATCAATGTCACGGACTTTAGTATTTTTACCAGTCTACATTCCACACTTTATCGCATTAGAGTAAATGTTTTGAGGCTAAACAGACATACAGTTCATCAATAAATTAACATTATCGCAGAACAATAATAGCACTGAAAAGACAGCATTAGCGAATTGCCTACTACTGTTCTACAGCAAAATGCTAAAATGAACAACAAAATCGTTTATAATCAAATTTCGTTCATTTGTACCTCATTGAAAAGAAGACACCCCTGCGCAGAAGATGGTGCACAGGTTTCCCTGTTGCTTTCTCTATTCTTCCAATGAGCTCTTCGTCAATCTTCGTACTGCCAAATTTTGCTTTAAAAAATAAACCCAAACATGTATACCTCGAGGTACTTCAAGGATAGAAAAACTGTACTGTGTTTCATACTGTTTACTCTTAAACTGTCGTATTTATCGACCTCATTTTGAAATAGGCGCGTGTGTTCGTGTCAAACTTAATACATCATGTTTCTAGAAAATATTTATTTTTATTTCAATAAAACTCCTATTATAAAATGAAAGCAATGATGTGCATACTACACTATTATATATCAGGAAAGTATACAAAATCGAGACAGGTATAGATAATTAATTTTCTTATTAAAGAATGTCTTTGTTAAGTTGATATTTTGAATGTAAGTTACTAGTTATAACCCAAATTATCCCAATTGTCTCAAAACCTGATTGCGTTATTTATAGTTTTACTGAGATTGATGAAAATTCCTCAGCTTATCACATCATGCATTATTTGCAAGCTTTTACTTTTTGGATCGATTGAATTTATTCAATCGTATCCAAAGTTAACAGAGTATTTCAGACCCTTACGGCCGAACTCTTAACACAAATTTTTGTCGAATACGACCGAAAAGTAGTTCTATATTACTGTCCTCTGTTTTAAACATTATATAGTAACAGATCTAAATAATATCAAAACATTACAGAGTAGCATAATATTATATTGTTGTTTTTCTTATAATTTGTAACATAAATCAACGAGGTATCTGTTCTGTACAGAACTATTTTCCTACGCGGTTTTTATCGCCAGACCGGTGTGACATGAAAAATGTAAGACCCGTGAAATACGTATCGCTACACCGGATACACTAAATTCAGTGTTTCCGCGAGAGCGCGTTTTCTGCGGTTTTGACGCACTCATTTTGCAACAGAAATAGCAAAGAGCGTCTTCTATGATGCAATTAAAATGTGTTTGATCAAATTACTACAAAAACAACATTTCAAAACCTCTCAAAACGCTTCGAAATGCAAGATAAATTGTTGATGAAATACGCTTCCGGTATGGGATATGTCTAATTTTGACCCTATTGCGTCGTCGTTGTCGTCTGATTTCGGATCGACCCGCATTTTGTACCATTGCGTTCTTGTGTGTTGATTCCTATGATACCGTCATCATAGATCGTAGACGCACAACAAGAGATGGTCGGCGAACCTTAATAGGGGAAACAAAAACGTCTTTCTGTGTGATTTATTTATGATCATTTTGTAGTCATTTCGATCAGACTGTCACTATTGAAAGGGGTTTAAGTGTGCCAAATAATATCCAAGTAATGTCTATGGTTGAATGCACTTATGAAAAATTCGCTTTGTGGACAAATTTGACTTTTGAGATGCAGTGACAAAATGGAAAGCATCCAAAGAGAAACACCTGTTGCCTTGCCAACCCTTCGATTACCCACCATTTTGTGATGTATCACATGCAGTTTTACAGAAGTAAACTGAATAAAACTTCTTTAACACATAGTCATGCCTTTTATTTTTTTACAATAAAGGGTATGACCCTCGGAGTTTCTAAATGACCCCAAATTATGATACAGGGAATTGGCACCCAGGGTCTTCCTCCTCCATGAAAGCCGGAAGTTGCAATATGACCTTAGCTGTTGGGTGCGACGTTAAATCCGAATTAATTCGCACAATACAATCAACCTTATGGGCATATCCCATAACTTTTTGAATGACATTTAAAGTTGTTCAAACCATAAATTTTCAGTTCAGTTTTGTCAAAATCCATTCCTCAGTTACGATTCACAGCTTAATACTTCTTAGGGTAGTTGAACATAGTCACTGAATGACATAATGTAAGCACATGGGTTCCTATCTCAAAAGTAAAGTTTACACAAATGGTGAAAGGTCAAAATTTGTGGACAGTTGTGTCTCCAGTTTATAACTTTACTCGTGCAAGGGTTGTCCTGATATTCACACATGTATGTGTACAGTCTATGTTGTCCTGATATTTACCCATGTACGTGTGCAGACTGTGCTGTTCAGAGACAATCGATCCTCCAGCACTTTCAGTCCTTTGATTTCTTTTTATTCTGGTTTTTAGTGCAATTTCTTTACGTATATGAAACTGGTGTTGTAAAAATATTTTATATCCAACCGATGTCAACTTATTTTCTGAAAGTTTACAAGTGAATACGTATTTTTGAAGAGTAATTAAATCTCTGGGGACACATTCTACTTCAAATAACACACCTATCTCATATAAGGTAATAATAGTAATGATAATAATAATAATAATAATAATAATAATAATAGTAATAATAATAAAAGTAATAATAATGATAATAATAATAATAATAAAATCTTTATTTCATGAAGGTTACATATCAGACATACAAGGATTTACATGTAAATCAAAATACATCTTATTTTCATATGGCCTTCAACAATGTAAAAGAATTGAAACATACCGTCGATAGAGAAATATGAAACAAAATATGATTCACTAGCTATGCATTTCAATTGAACAATCATAGTATATTTGTTTGGCAAAGTTAGATATGACAAAAGTTAGACAAAAAGTGTTTAAATTGTTGAAGCTTTCTTTTGATATGACAGACACTCAAAAATTAAGTCCAAAGGTTAGTGCGGAAATATATTTGTAGAAGTAAATTTAGTAAAGAACAAAACATACTCAGTCTGCATTTGTTAAGTGTTACTTAATAGATAGTTCTTGTATTTGTATTTAAATGTTTTGAGTTCAGGAATTCCTCTAATATCAAACGGAATATCATTCCAAACTTTCATACTAAAATACGAGAATGAATCTTTATAATAATTGGTTCGAGGTATTCTTTGTAAAGCAAGATCGTTGTGCACAGAAGATCGCAGATTATGTTTTTCATTTTTGGAAAGTATCAAAATCTCTGACATATATGATGGCCACATATGATTCATAACTTTATACACAAGAACAGCAGTGTGGCATTTGCACCTATCAGTAAAAGAAAGTCATTTTAATTGTTTGTATAGCCCTGATGTTGGCGATTTCATCGGCTTATTTAAGATAATTTTTGCAACTCGTTTTTGTAGCATGTTTATTTTGTTAATATAGTTTTTGTTATCTTCTCCCCAGATTGTACTACAGTAATCAAATATTGGCAAAATGTGCCCGTTATAAAATATAATTTTCGTCTCATATGTGAGAAGGAATAAAATGCGTTTTAATAATGCTATTTTGGTATTAAGCCTTACATACATAATCTATATGAGCATGCCAATTTAAGGTATTGTCAATATACACACCTAGTACTTTTTGGACTGTTGCATTCTCTAAACGTACGCCATTAATACTTAAATTCAATGTGTTTGTGTGTTTTAGTTTAAGGTTAATTCTGTACGTACAGTACATCTAAAGCGTCAAGAAATACATTGCCAAAACAAATCTTCTATTTTCTCAGATTATTTTTTTAAACAAAAAAACATAGGTCAGGTTCTTTTAGATTTAAAATTTTAAGGTATTTGTTAACTGGAAGAATACGATGTAAAATTCGAAACTGCAACCACTGTATATTACAATCTTTTGTGACAATGAAAAGGTTACTATAAATGCTTTCCACTTATTTTCCTCAAAAGGAAATTTTTCTTTCCATTTAACCTGGCTTGTTGGATATTCTTTATTCATTTTTAACGAGGTTTATATGTGCCTACATTCAGTTGCAGATTTTAGTAATATGTTTGCTGATGGTATAATTAAAAGGTTATCGATTTTTTCTACATTTTTTTTAATTGAGATTAATTTTTTATCAAAATGTTGTATAGCTCTTGTTATGCCAAGATAAAGTAAAGTATTTATTTGAAAAATCAAAATGTAAAATAAATGGAATCAGCAGCACAAGTAAAAATCTACATGGCGACTTGAAAAAATCTGTTAAAAATGTTGGAGAGTTTGTTTTGACGACACCGCTACTATCATGTTTATACTGGAATTTCAAAAGCGTTTGTAACCTTTTATAATTTGGTAGCGTATGATTTTAAAAATACTGAATTGCTATACACTAGTCAATACTGGAACCTTTTTATTTGATGATTCGTTCTAAAATATGTTGATTTCAGACTGTTCGAAGATCCTTTATTTCGCTTCATAGGCATTATCTGTGCACATAGATATATTTTTCATTCTTATATATATGACCTTTATTTCAATTCCAGTGAGTCAATCATGACCCATGAGGTATAAACAGAAAATACATACAGGAACTATATGACAAATGACAAAACATAGGTGACACTTTTCGTTGCGGAGAAGGAATATAAATATAATCTACAAATTATCATAGCACCTGATATAAATCGTTCCATTTTTCAGTTTAATTATACTACCCTTTAAAATCGCCACATCACAAAACGATAAAAATGAAGCTTAAAACGCATTAAATGCGTTTAAAACATGTAAGAAATGGGCAATCCTATCAAGATGTTAGTTCTCTCATAGACTTAAATATATAAAAATAAGTCTAGAAGTTACATAAGTAGACGAAACAGCGTTTTTTTTTAAAGTTTGACTGGAATAGTGATAAGCGATTTCCATAGATTTTCTCTAAACTCAATGTGAATGGAACTGCAATAAAGATTTATATAATTTGATTATTAATATGGCAATGTTCATTATTTTTTCATACTAATAAATGTCCGTGTAAAAAGAAAATTTCGTTGCATTAATATTTTTTGGGGTTGATATTTACTCATATTGGAATAGAAAAATATCCTTTAAGTGTTGTTCATTGTCTTATAAACAACTCATTGTCGTTCAGTTGCTTAGTTATAAACCACTATGGCAAAAACAAAATGTATGTTTCCGGTCTTCCGAACGATCTGAACCTTTTATTGCCGACCGCAAACATCATATTGGAAAATGATCCAAAATACCAATTTCAAATGTTTTAGAGCAAATAAGGCAAAAAACAACATATAAATATTCTGACGACTGACCTTACTTTATTTTTTGGTGTCTTTTTTTTCCGGACATGTATGAAAATTGCTAAACGGGTTTTAATTCTTAAACATATATTATGTTTGCTGAAAGTTTCATTCAGTTATTATTTTACATATACTGTAGCCTATTTTAGACATTGTAATAAAATAATCTACTAGTTGTAAGTTATGCCTACTTTAGCTGCCTCGAAAATCATTCATACATCTTATGTACGAAACATTTAGTAAAGCTTATAAAAATGAAAGAAGAAATAGACCAGACATACTGATAATCTTGTCATAATTTATCCCAGTTGCAGATTTGCTCTCAACATGCCAAGGATCAACAATATCTTCCGTATTAGAATCGTCCTCAACTTTTAAGTCCGCCATCTCGCGTGCAAAGTTTTCAGATGTTATCGTATGAAGGAAATATTCTGTCTGATTAATGAATACATATTCGGGTATTTAACTTCCCTTTTGATAATTTACCCGTCGCACGTTTGGTTTCCGATCTTATGTAAACACTACAAAGTTTGTTATATTTTTTGTGAAAGATATTAATCTATTTAAATACGGAATTAGTGCTAAGGACAGATAAAGGACAAAACTAAATCAGATAAAGGACAAGAGAGTTTATGTTGCCAATGGCATTATGAACTAAACTTTCTCAGAAAATAGTATATGTTTACAGATTATAGTTTGAAACTGGTTCGTTTGTTTTTCAATTTACATCTACGATTACGACTATAATAAAAAAATAAAAAAATCACATGCCTTTCTGGTAAGATATTGTATTTTTAAGTTTTTATGCAACACATATTCCTTATTAATATTAACATTTTTCAAAGACCGAGTAAAACACTACTTTGATGAAAGTTATCATGATAATTTATATAATTATTTAAGTTCTTGGATTGTTGCAAAACATGAAGTACTACATATACATTTCCTTTTGATTTCAGTAGTTTTCATGATTTGGTAAAACATCACACAATATTACTAAGTAACTTCATGGTCAATTAATAATTTGGAGAACTTGTAAACTTTTATGATGGATAGGGATCAATTTGGATTATATAATTAAAGCGTTGCAACCTTAGTTAAAATATATTCAAGAAAGTTTAGTTGGTTATTTATATAAATCCCTTTTCATCCCGGTACAAACTTTAACGTTGCTGTGATATATTTTGCATTTGAAGATGACTTTCTGGAATACAGTTATACAGTTAGTGTGCTTCTTGAATAATTTTCTTGAAAATTCAGTCAAAATATATTTTCCGGGAAGCATCTATTTGCATGTTGTGTATTACAACTCTGCAGCAATATATCTGGAATGATTCCAAGTTCACTAAATACAGAACGAATTATATCACATTAGCCGAATGACAATCCGACCCTCAACAAAATAACAGACTGTTGTTTCGCCGGGCCATGCTTGTGCAAGGTAATCACACCAGCCAGTCTCTTGATTTACCGCCTTAGTACCCCTTACATGGATCTAAATTCCAGCTCACATGTGCATATTCAGCAAATTAGCAAAATGACATTTTGCAGTGTATATTACAAAGACTTGATATTGTTGACCTAAAGCTCAGTGGGTATTACACATACATATGTTTTAAATGGGAATAGATTTATGCTCATCAGAGTTATTTCCCCAAGTAAATAACTTTATAGTTGACTAGACTATGCTATGACATTGGATTTGCCAGTATAATGTGAATTAAGTTACAATGATGAAAATAATTATGTACAATGTAAAAGTATTTAGGATAAGGGAAAGTTGATTCTTATAGAGACCTTAATAGTTTGGAGGTATTGTTAACGAAATTGTTTGTCAAGAACTTGACATGAGTAGTGGTAGTAGTGGTAAATCTTTATTTACATCTCATCATTGTACATGCAGTATTTACAATACATCAAACATAAAATACAAAAATGTACAGTATAAAAGTACGATGCTACTCTTTTAAGGATTTATAGGAGATGAAAGGAAATATACTGATTATTTTATCACAACAAAATATCATAATTTATCATATGGAGTAAATCATGTATATATAAATACTATTTATGATAAAACCTTTAGTCTGTTTGGTACATCTGTTTCAAAACATAATTGGAAGACTGCAAACAATAAGAAGTTTTTAAAAGCTAAGCGTCGAAATTACAAACATGTTAAAAAGATAGCTCGTGCACTGTTTAAGGTTAAACAAAAACGAATTGAACAAAAAGATCAACCACAATAATTTTGGAAATCAGATAAAAAAGTAGAACAAAGTGATATAAGCAATGAGACATTTTTGAAGCATTTAAAAATCTTTTTTCCCCTGAGAATAATGCTTTTAGAAATGAAGTGGTAAAGGCTGAATTATTTGATAATAACTTCGAAGATGAGATGCAAAAAAATGGAGGTGCTAATACGTTAACAGAGGAAATATTTTTTGAATGCAAATATAGTTTAACTACTGTACTAATGGTGGCGCGGTGGTCGGGTGATTAATGCTCTAGAGTATCAATCCGGAGGTCCTCAATTCGAATCTCGGACGGGGCACTGGAAATTTCAGAAACGCTTCTTAGTATTTCCGACTCAACTAGAGATGAACTGGTTAGAAACCAAGATGTAGTCTCGCGTGTATCGGTGCTATACAACGGGCATGTAAAAGAACCAAGGGGTCTATTCATCAAAGAGCTAAGGTGTGGTACTGGGATTACCTTGCACATATATTATCTGTATCTGTCTCTTCAACCTGCGCCTCTCAGGAGTCTTTGCAAGTTTATCAAGGGTGAAATCCCTGGGTCGGCCAGGACTATCAACAATCTTATTGAAGAAGAACTTGCAGATGAATAGAAAAGATGACTTATTTCAATGAGTATTGGATTTTGCATAGTGTGTGACCCTTATATGTAATGCAATGAATTTTCGTATTCTTGTTTAACTAATGTCTGTTCTAATGATACTTTTGTTAAAAAACAGGAAATGCACAAAGGTAAACTTTTAATTGTTAGAATATAGATCTGAATGTATCAATTGTTCTCTGTTGCAAGGGAAGACACTAATAAAGTGATTTATATACTACACTCTAAATTTACTTTTCTTTTTATGTCATCTGTTTAGCATAGATTCAAAAATTCCTTGCATGATCTGAGATGGCGTTAAGTGCTACGGATTTTTAATTAACCTGAGTATATATGCATGACCATCCGCCCGTTAAACGACATGTCTTATGAAACAATTTAATTGTACTTGATGAAACTTAGTATGTATGCTTTTGGATGGTACTCTAGAATTCCATGTAAAGGGACTAGACCACGTTTGATTTAAAAAAAGAAGTATGTATAGACAATGGAACCAACTCCAAGGTCTAGAAAATGTCGAGTTTGCGATGACTGGTCGCCGACTTGGTCAGCAAGTTTATATCATTGTAAAAAATATCACGGCGATTTGCTTTTAAATGATTTATGTAGTTTTGGATAGTGTATATTGCGTCTAAGACTCGATTCATTTGTAGAAATCGCTACATTGACTTTATGTCTGACAAGAAGTCTATGAAGCGCTGATTGGTAAGTTTATATCATTGTTAAAATTGTCACGGCGATTTGCTTTTTAATGACTTATGTAGTTTTGGATAGTGTAAATTGCGTCTAAGGCTCGATTCGCTCGTAGAAATCGCTACCTCGACTTTTTGTCAGACCTGAAGTTGGTTCCCTTGTCTATATATACTATGTTAAAAAAATTCAAGCGTGCCTGGCCCGTTTGATTCCATGAATTATTGCAACCAAAAGGAAAACTCTTTGGAAATCTTTTTGTAATAGCCATGAGGCAGAAAACCTAGATATTTGATCTGTAACATTGTCTTCATTTTGTAATGTACCCATTTTCTAAAACTAGTCCTCGTCTGGGTGTCATTTTCTTTCATGAAGATACAGTGAAAATGCAGTCTTTGTTACATGTAATAAAGTCTTTTAAGCATTTGATCTTGTGATTTTGACCCCGATATTACCCATATTCAAACTCGACCTTGATTTTAACAAGATAATAATAATCTGACAAAGTTTCACGAAAAGCCATTAAAATGCGGCGTAAACATACCTTTTTTTCTTTGATTTAACTCGGCGATCTAGTTTTTGACCAGAGATAACTTACAATAAAAACTGGATGTAGATTGAATCAAGACGCTCATTCTTGCAAGTTTCACTAAGATTCAATTGATACTTCTATTGCATAGACACGGTTTTGTCTAATTTGACCTGGAAACATAGAGTTTTAGGAAAATCCAGGTAAAACTGATGCATCGGTTAAGTGTGAACAGACGACAGATAGACGATGACAAGAAAACGAAACGCTGTCTGACAGTTCTTTTTCATGAAGAAGCGACAAAAATACGAAAGATTTTTATAAATCAATATTGTACTAAACAAAATCGATCACAGATCTTATCAATATTTAATTTGTAGGTTGATTGTTCTACACATTAGTATTTCAAGTGCTAATGGTACTTGAATTACAGTTGAATCTACTTGCTTAAAACTTCATTGGGTTGATTTTGTTTTTGTCGGAGTAAAGTGATTTGGAACAACTCCAATCATATCAAATATTGATTTGATTTGAATCTAGGAATGAGACACACAACTGCGCAGCCAAAATGTTTTCAAAGGATCACATAAAAACAGTAAGCTTTGCATGAGAGGTATATTTTGTTCCATAATAATGCAGATCTATTAACTGTGTTTAATGGACCTTAACGAAAAAGAAATATATATACTGGCATGAATTAAAATTTAATTGATATCCATGATTTATAGACAAGACAAGACAAGACTTGTCTCCATGATTTATAGTCGATTTGTTTACCCCTACGGGTTCAGTGAAGTCAAACTAGGCATATAGGCTAAATAATGCTAGAAAAGTAGTTTTTTTATATTTTGTACACGAGTATTTTATGTGTTTATGTGTTCTATTTTTAACCTCAACCTTGAATGGAAGTTTGTTTTGTTCGACCAAAGCTTAATATTGTAATCAACGTAAACATATTAAAGTATTTGATGTCTGTTAACAGTATGAATTTGCTTTTATACAAATACTTTTGACATTTAGGACGTGTCTTTAATATTGCATTATATTATTCCCTTCACAAGTATCATTTTCATTAATAACGGAAGTTGATGTTTGGAATGTACTAGTATAAATTTAAACAACAATAAGCTGACATGTGGATTTATATGTAAAAAACAAAATCAAACCTATGGTTATGGGACCTGATCCATGTCATTTTGTGATTGTGTGTATTTATTGTTTACTCATTATCAACTCTTTGTGCAGAAACAACGAGTGTAAACTGGTGGTGAAGATGCCGCCTTGACACAGTTATTCCACCAATTGTGCTAGCAATATGAGCGTCACTTATGAGTGCTGGACGCCTGGTTGCGTATACATGGTTTTTCTACAATTTAACCTAGTGGCCTAGTTTTTGACTTGAGTTGACCTATATTCGACATCGACATCAAATTTTACCGAGATAGTCATTCTGACTAAATTCAATGAATATCCAGTGAAAATGCTGTTTCTGTTTCATATAATAAGGACTTTCTAGCATTTGACCTGGTGATCTAGTTTTTAACCCCGATATGATACATATTTAAACTCGACATGGAAATCAACAAGATAATCATTCGGACAAAGCTTCACGAAAATCTATAAAAAATGTTGCAGCGTATATGGCGTACACTTGAAACACACCACTGCGCAGCCAAAATATGTTCAATATATCGAGCAGGGATCACTAGTCATAAAAAGAGTTGGTTTTGCATGAGATTCATGTTTTATTTATTTTTTTGTTTCTGGTTTTTATTGGTTGACTAAAAACACTTTTAGTCTCTGAATCAAATAGATATGTTTATGCTACTGTTGTAAGTAGAATTTGTAAATATTTCACCTAAGGGACGACCCGTATCTAAGTTGAGAGAACTTGTGGGTCAACCCTTTTGCCTTTTTTGTATTGTACTTGATGTATCTGTTCATAGATGTATATATTGGCAATAAAATATGCTTAAACTAAAATTCATGTTTTGTGACATTACAATACATATTTTAAAACTATTCATGTTAAATACACCTTAATAAGAGAGGAATGTTCCTGAATTAATTTATTATGCTTTGGTCATGATATTTCTGAAATGTAAGAACTGTATACTCGATTTGGCTTACCCTTTGTCAAGGTTTCAATGACGCACATTGTAATGACTATTGAAACAAGTCCAAGTTCAACTAGCTAAAATAATGCTTAACAATCCCGTGCGTGTTAAACTGAAATATCTGTTCATGTAATTTTCGTCCTATTTTGTAGTTTTATATATCAAACACGTGTATTGTATGTGTTCTATTTATACCTCGACCTAGAAGTTTTGCTTTGTTCGACCACATTCCAATATTGTAATCAACGTATTTGATGTCAATAACGAAGGCATATATACGGTTAAAAGTGTGACTTTGTTTCAATACAAATACTTTTGATGTCTATATTGTGCCTTTAATATTGCATAACATTATACCTTCACTAGTATTACAATCGTTATCAAAGATAGTTGATGTTTGAGAAATGCTACTTTAAACAGCACATATTATGAACTGAGGATTTATATTTAGAAAACAAAAAAAACTCCCGGCTATGAGACCTGATCTATATCTTTATGGGAATGGGGAGCTTTCTTGTTTACTCATTATCAATTCTTTGTAGAAACAACGAGTGTTAAATTGTGATGAATACCCATAGATGCCGCCTTGACACATTGTGATGAGTACCCATAGATGCCGCATTGACACATTGTGCTAGCAATAAGAGCATCACTTATGGGTGCTGGACGCCTGGTTACTTGTCAGAAAAAAGATAAGAAGTTTCAATTTATTCCGGCAGAAGGATGTTTATAAACAACATACCGATGATATGCACAACATAGCTTGGCACTAACAACCCCTTGTTAAGTTTCAATGACTTGCAGGCAGTGGTTACTGAGAAACAGCGAGACCAAATAATCATCTCACGGTGTTTGATTAAAAGCAAAAGCTTTTACCAACTCCACATGTGGAGCCGCCGTGGCGCAATGGTAGCGCGTTCGCCTCAAGATTGAAGGGCCCCGGGTTCGATCCCTACCATCGCTATGTCGGTAGTGTCATCAGGCAATAATTCCACATTGCCTCTCTCTTTTCGAGGTAAATTCCATCTGGAATGAGTCTCGAGATCGATTAATATAAGTATAAGAACTTGTTTCGCAATCGAGAATAAATAAATTAGTATAAACTAAAAGCAAAAGCAGTAATTCAGATTATGTGTACCTAACATGCCGACGATAGGCACAACTAGGTGTGATACTTATCTCTCTTGTGTTTCATTGAAGTCTAGCCAGTGGTTGCGAAGAAATAGTCCTGACAATTAAGTCTGTAGACGGACGAACGGACAAGCGTGATTCCAGTATAGCACCTATATACTTCGTATTTGGGGGTATAACAAAATTGGACATATGCAAAATAAAATTTCTGAAATCTTTCAAGAAAGTTATGTCACTGTTATGAAATTTAAATATTACCAGAAATGTGAAAGATTTGGTATCAATATTTTAGATCTATTTATAATAAAGCTGCAATCTTAAGAAATTGAAATGACAATAACATGAGACCACAATTTATCAACGGTTCACGTATTCGATACCCTTTTTGTGTAGAGAATCTGTAAAATTACATAGATAAAAGAACTTTGATCCCTTTCCTTTTTATTTCACACTAATTAAGGATGAATTAAATGACAGAATAATCATGATACACTCATATAATATAATGTAAAACTTGTCAAAACTTACAATGAACAACACACGTAATAAGGTAAAATAGTACCAGAATGCGAAAACGTGCAGTAATCGTCTTGCTGTAATGAATGAGTAACTAGTAAGTAAAAATCTAATTCTGGCCTATAATGTTTTGAATTATTTTAAACTCGACAAAGCACTATAGAATTATGTTATAAAATAAAAACTGTTAAAAGTTTACTTACTAAGTGTAATTTGTTTGTATTATGACTCATTAATTCTTTGCAAAGTGATTACAAAACTTATGGAGATTAATAATATTTGTGTTGCCACGGAAACTAAACTTCCCAAACTCATCAGATGCTATGCAAATTGTGTGTCCGAGAATCTTGTATATTATGAAGTTAAACGGATATACCTGAATTTGTATATTAAACACTTTAAAGGAATATCTAAGTTTAAAAAACGATTTTCACGAACAAGATGAAATGGCGTTTTACATTAGTTTTACATATCATAAACGACGATCTCAAAATGTGTTATGGCGTTCTTGGCGTCACAAGTCAATAACAAGAGTAAGGTGTATTTTCTCAGAGGAAAATACGGTAGGTACATGCATTTACTTACAAAAAAAATGTAAAAGGTTGTTCTTACTTGTTAATTTAGACAAACTTTCAAATTTTGTCGTTAAAAAAGCTTTTCGTATCAAAGTGTTTGAATATAGTTCAGTTTTAAAGTATTTTCAGTAGAGAATAGTATTTTGTTCGTACATTTTCTGTGATGTTTGAGATCTGAATACGTTGTGGAGAAGAAATGTTTTTTTCCCAAATATTTTCCTCAACTGTGAATGAGCAGCTTTTATGTAAAGGAACTGTACAAATAACTCCATATAATAAATAGATAAAGACACCCTTTTACGTATTTAGTAAGTTTTGATTAGTTCCTTGTCAATATTTACTTAAAGTATAAATAGTTTTCAACACTACAATAGGTGTTATTTGTCCGCTGCCAGAAAAGTTTCTAAAAATTAGTATATCATTACTAGATCCTTTTATTTTGACATTTAAATTATCATTGTGTTTAAAGTTATATTACTGATCGAAATCGACATCCTGCAACTTGGCTAAGAAATACTTTTAAACAGAAGGAATGTGGAATTATTTCACAAAAATACAAAAGAAACAAATGGATGGAGTAATGCTATGCAATACAAAGTCCCCAACCGGATATGGCGGATGCGAAAAGTGTTTTTGAAATCGTGCAAGGGGTTTGGAAGTTGTAGTGACATGACCTTTGACGCAAATAGTATCATTTATCTTTGTGATTATAATGAGATGAACAGTTGATCCATGTTTGATGAAAGTTCGTCAAAGGGTTAAGGGCATATCGAGGGGTCAACGCGAAACTATCCTATCTGCTTCTATTTCTATATTCACTTAGAATAGTTTCGCGTTGACACCTCGATATAGTCTCGTGACATTTGACCATTAAGTTTGGCCTTGACATTTGGACAAGCATGATTAAAAAACAGATTCCTCACACCCTCTCCATAAGATTAACATTTACCTAAAATTTCAAGAAACTCTTTCAAAAGGTTTAGGAGATACAGAAACATGATCTTTGACCCTTAATGTTGCATAAACCTTGAACAGGCTTGGTTGAAACATGGAAACTGCATGTTATCTCTATTAGGTGATTTGGCCCAAAGTTCAAAATGAATATTTCCAATGCTTGAGGAGATATAATATTATGTCTTTTGACCCTGATATTTGACCTTGATCTTGATCAGGCCAGGCATGGGCAAATCATTGAGATGTTATTTCAAATAAGTATATGCATGTAGAAGTTACAGTCCAGTCACGAAATACCAGAAGATTACCCTCTATTACAAATTGAAGCCCTAGGTGTGACACTGACCTTAAAACTGTTAGGGTATGGACAAAAACTGGGTAAAATTAAATCAGTCTATGCAAGTTAAAGGCCGGACACAAAGTACTGGTGTATGATCCTACATTACAGTTTTGAGCCCTAAATGATACCTTGACATTCGAGGTAGCGTCCAAGGTGTGGAAGATGACACACCCTTGTGGTAAGGGCAACACTTGCGTGAACTCTTATTTCAAAATCGGCCAATGTGTGTAGAAATTACAGCTCGGACACATTCGTACTGGTTTAGAACACTAGATTACATGTTTCGAGCCCTAAGTGTGACATTGACCTTCAATGTAGCTCCCTTGGTGTGGTGCATGACAAACCCTTGTGTTGTGGGCAACAGCTATGTGAAGTTATTTCTTGAAAATCGGTCCATCTAGACAGAAGTTACAGCTCGGAAACGAAGTGTGCAAGGAAGGACTGACGCACTGACAGACGGAACTGAGCAACGTTGTTTGACTGGTTGTGGACTAATTTGATATGCTGAAATTTCTCTTATTTGCAGATGGAAATGAAAATACACAAAGGGGCAATACTCTAGACCATTTTCAGTGTAAAAAATATGTGATAGATGTATTTCTGATCTCTGTATCTCTGAATTTTTATGATTTCTATAAATAGTAATATAACTTTAAGATACACGATATTTTATACATCATATGAGTTTATTAGTATATTTTTAAATGGCAATGTCTTAAGTAACAATATGCAGTTCTCACTTCTCAGGAATATCCTAATTTTCTTAGATTTAAGCATCTAAAATTGATGATGCTGCATTAGAACTACATTGTTCGGTGTGATCAGATGATGGTAGGTGGGTTTCACAAACCACATATTGATAAACAGAAATAGTCATACTCGGTGAAAATGTTATCAAATTTACTGGAACACACTTTATATTTATTTATTGTAAAAAATCACCACTATACCCTAAAATTGCAACAACTACCAATACAATTTGCAAAACAAGACGTGTTGTATTCCCGCTGAATCATCATGTACAGTGTTTACAATTTGTGGGTGCATAGTGATTTATGATAGGTCACCCTCGCAGCATTTTGTGCACATAGCATTATAAACATGTTTTTCTTGAAAACTGCATTTGTTAATTATCACATTTTATACATTCTGAGAAAATAATCTGCCAGTTTAAGTGTAAGAGTATTTCTCATTAAAGTGTATCTCTACAAAATAAATTAAAGAAAACAAATTAAAATACCATCAAACACGGCACTCATCAATAACCAGACACTAACACAGAATGAATAAGAAAATTAAAAATAAGTGTAGTTTATGAGTTGTAACAGATGTTTCATTTTTGTGAATAAAAAATGAAATATAAGGAAAATACTTATTATTACGATAAAGGCTGTTTTTGCGACGCAAGACATTTAATAAGAAAAGTGACGATCCAATCAAAATTGACCACATGAAGTCCGTATGTACACATGCTTTTTAAATCGACAATCAACAGAAAACAAAACAAAACTTCTAAATATAACGTCTATTAAAAAAGATAAACATGTCAATACGTGTCTGCTTCAAACTGAACTTGGTTTCTCTATTACTGGTTATAATAACCAAGCCGCGGCTGCTGATCACACGGACCTGTTATGCTCCTCTTCGATCCGGTATTTGGTGGTGAACTTTTTGGGTTCCACTCCAGGACTACACCCATCCAGCAGCGATTGCTGGTCATGCGAGCCTGTTATGCTCTTCTCTGGTCCGGTCTTTGGTGATGAACTTGTTGATTCCTCTCTAGGACTACATCCATCCAGCAGCGTTAGTCGGTCAAGCGAACATGCTGTGATCTTCTCTAGGCCGGTGTTTGGCCTTGAATTTGTTGGTTCATATCCAGGACTGCACTCATCAAGCAGCGTTAGTTGGTCTTGCGAACGTGTTATGATGTTCTCTAACCTGGTGTATACCCTTGGGTTTGTTAGTACGTCTCCAGGACTGCACTGATTCAGAAGTGGTTGTTGATCATGCGAACCTATTGTAACCTTCTTAGGTCTGCTGTTCCACGCTGACATTACTAGACCATCGAAGATGTTCCTTGGTATTTTGCCTGGTTTGTCGCAGATAAAATTTTCTTCTGCATCTTTATTGATCTCACGCATACATTCCGTTGTTTTTTGAGTTGCAGAAATTATGTTTGTCACACACTGCTGTTTACCACGGGCGGAAACTGCTGAAGAAGATTTGAACGTATAAATCTTTATATCACAGTGAATTTATAAGAAAACCATGATAACTTCCTGTCCCAGGACCACAATTACAGTAGCTTTTATTTTACCAAGAAAGATGTCTTACCATCCTCGGTAACCCAGGCTATCTATCATTATCTCTAATTGAATAGAAGTGTCTATTACCCTGGGCAAATTATTTCTAAATGTATTTTCGAATGAGCTGAAGAAGTATCTCAAATAAGTCGCCTCCACCCCCCACCCCCCCCCCCCCCCCCCCCCCCCCCCCCCCCCCCCCCCCAAAACCCCTACTCATGAATAATTAATGAGGTAAATTCAAGCCTTTCGATTGGTTCAAAAATAAAACCCCTCCACAATTAATTTTTTTCTCAAATTTTTTCCTTTTCTTTGATTATTTTTCTCAAGATAAACTATCCAATGAAATCGCGGCTCTCAAACCGCGCTAGTGGAAACATTAAAAATGGCAGCCTCCATGCTTGTCAGCGATGTAGTTTTAAACAGATTTTGTGCATCACTCGTCTCGGATTGCAGATTTCTATATGATCGTCCCTTAATCGGGACAAAACAAATCAATCATTTTTTTCAACGTTCTGCATGGCGGTCATTATTTGAGGATACTCTTCATTGTGGAGGTGCTCTTATTTTTGTAAGCATCGATTTCATTTGATGAAAAATAGTCATGAATATTCATGTATTACGAAGTTTTGCCAGTCTATTTTCCCACGGTATATGACGGAGAGAAGCGGCAGGAATTAACCGTGGGTTCCGACGATGTGTCTTACCGGCAGGAATGACCTTTATTTGTATCAAAAACGTTCTTAGCTTCACTTATTAAATCGAAAAGTACATATTAGAAATATGGAGCAGCATTTTTGCAATGATATTGCAATAAATAAGAAGGGCTTTATAGCAACCCTTTTTTGTGAAAATAAAACGACTTGAATACAATAGAAATGAATATGTCAACATTGTTTTAGAGTGAATAGAACACGTTTCTATCATTATCCTATTAGTATATGTATTTTACAATATCAGTAAATTCAAAGTGATCCTGGGACTATAATGGCATATGATAACAGATGTCATAAAAATGCATGGAATTTTGCTTTGTGTTAAAAATGCAATTGAGGTGATCAAATTAGGCCGTAAAATTTATTTTGACCCTAAATATGGTTTCTACAATAATGCCTAAATTTAAAGCTCTTTTTGTTCATTTTAGCTCGTTAAAGGTATATATCATTAACCTTGTTAGTAGAGGCATATATTTTCATCTTGTCTTATCAGCTGTTTATCCGCCACCTCCTATTTTCTAAATCAAATATAGATTGCATTTTTATGACATTGCTATATTCTTTCTTGCTTCAGTTGCGAATCCCCATGTTGCAATTTTCTAAGTTTTTGATACATCAGTTAAAATTTAGTGACCCGCTCTGAACAATTAAAACTCAGCTATGTCAATTTTCTAAGTCAATATGATTTAGAAAACGGTTGATATGTGTATAACTTTTTAAAAAAATTGTATAACCTAGGCAGTCATTCTGATGTAATAAGACACAATGTGAAAAGTAGAAAGTAAAAAGTAACGGCAGTGGCGTTAGAGTTGTAAAGGAAGCAAGACGGGTGAAGATTATCCGTTATGAGCTGCATTTTATATGAAACAAAATGTGCCTACAAATACTAAAACGACTCATATTAAGATACAAGATGCCCACGTGCAACATGTCGAGCCCGCCATATGTCAAAAGGGCTAACTCCTTACCAAGCAGAGATGGGTCAAAATACACCTAAATATTGGATGTTGTACCACAGAAAATTGGTCTCGATATTTCTCTACGGCCAGTAATAAAAAAGTTACAATATAAGCTATTTATAGTAACAACAAAGGGAAGTAATTCTAAAAACAAGGGTAGACCATGGTGGTGAACATTTGTACAAAGTAACATCAAAATCCCTCCATGCATGAAGAAGAAATGCTCCAGACAAAGATATTCTTGACTTTGAACTTTAACCTCTAAGTGTAACCTTGACCTTAGACATAGGGACCTGGTTCTTGCGCATGACACTCCGTCTCATGATGGTGAACATTTGTGCCAAGTTAAATTAAAATCCCTCCATGCATGAAAAAGATATGCTCCGGACAAAGTCATTCTTGAATTTAACCTTTAACCTCCAAGTGTGACCTTGACCTTAGACCTAGGGACCTGGGTCTTGCGCATGACACTCCGTCTCATGATGGTGAACATTTGTGCCAAGTTAAATTAAAATCCCTCCATGCATGAAAAAGAAATGCTCCGGACAAAGTCATTCTTGAATTTGACCTTTAACCTCCAAGTGTGACCTTGACCTTAGACATAGGGACCTGGTTCTTGTGCATGACACTCCGCCTCATGATGGTGAACATTTGTGCCAAGTAACATCAAAATCCCTCCATGCATGAAAAAGATATGGTCCGGACAAAGTCGGACGGAACGGACGCACGGACGCACGCACGGACGTTCTAACATATGGATACTTATGTGGCTACTCTATTGTTCTCTCCATTGTTATTTTAGCCACGTAAGAGAAAACATAGCCACCTAAGAGCTTACGGAATGAATGACATCAAAGAGTATTTACTGTTACCTATTGTTCCTATAGCCACCTAAGTATCCAAATGTAAGCACGGACCCACGCACGGACGCACGGACGCACGCACATACACCGAACCGCCAAAAGTGACAACTATATCGAGC
>JAFMSR010000480.1:0-49992 GCA_022818135.1 Saxidomus purpurata
AACCGATGACTTCCTTAGCAACCAGTGACTTCCCATAGGAGCTAATGACTTCCTTAACAACCATTGATTTTTTAGCAACAACTTAGTTCCCTATCTCCCAGTAAGTTCCCCTAGCATCCAGTGGTTTCCATAGCAACCAATGACTTCCTTAGCAACCAGTGACTTTTCCTAGCAACTATTGACTTCCTTAGCAACTACTGACTTCCATCGCAACATCTTAGTCTCCTAACAATCAGCGGGTTCCGCTAGCAAGCAGTGACTTCCTTAGCAACCAGTGAATTCCCATTGGAACAAGTGACTTTCCCAAGCAACCATTGACTTCCCCTAGGAACAGATGACTTTCTTAGCAACAATTAACTTCCTTAGCAACGACTTAGTCCCCTTATAACCAGTGAGTTATCCTAGCAAGCAGTGACTTCCTTAGCGACCAGTGACTACCCCTAGGAACCATTGACTTCCATAGCAACAACTTAGGCCCCTAGCAAAGTTAGCTGCCTTAGCAACCAGCGACCTCCATCATTTCCTTAGCAACCAGTGACTTCCTTATCAACATCTTAGTCCCCTAGCAACCAGTGACTTCCTTAACAACCGTCTGCATCCGCTTGCAACCAGTGACTTCCTTAGTATCCATTGACGTTTTTAGCATCTTCTTTGGCAATCATTGACTTCCAATTGGACCAGTGATTTCCTTAGCAGCTGTTGACTGTCCCTAGCAGCTGGTCACTTTCTTCGCAATTACTGACTCACTTCAGCAACTAGTGACTATCTTATGTAAATGCGCTGGTTGTCAGGTTAGCAGTATGGGCCACCATGACCCTCTTGTTTTGGGGTTTCTGTCCTTGGATACTTTTTATGTGCGGATCATAACCCAAAAGTATTTATCAGTTGATATATCATGTCTTGATAGAGGACAATGAGAGGAAGTGCAGTGCATAACATCCATAACTCTAGCTTTACTGTTTTTGCGTTACTACCCTTACTTAATGTGTGGACTATTATTCGAAAACTATTGAAGGGAATCAATTGATACTTCACATATTAATAAAGGACAATGAAAAGAAGTGCAGTACACAAAAAGCCATGACTCTAGGTTTATTTATTTTTTAGTAATGGTGTTACTATATTTTCAGTTATATTAGAAGGTGCTCCTGCAGTTTTTGAAATTATGTAAAAGGATAAAAGTAAACCATTGTTGTTTTGTGAAATAAAATTTAAATCAAAGCTGCCATTTTGGGGCATATGTCACTTTGTAGTAACAGCTTTTGTTAATAATTGTTTTTGAAATCAAACTTACGTCCAACAATTCAGAGAAAAGAGATTTAAGACAGGTAGCAGAGTATAGATTTGGACAAGGGGAGAGAAATGCCTTGAATTTTCTACTACCACTGATTGTTAGGGTACAACGTATAAAAGTGATGAAAACGTTTCATATTCGCAATAAGACCAAACAGGGATACAATACGAAAGTTATGGTTAAATTATTACACAAAACAAAATATTTTTGAAAAATAAATGTTTCACAGGTTGTCATTTTAAAATTAAAAAACGTCAAATTGACTAAGTCCATCTCTTGATTTTTTTTCAGGAAACGGTAAAATTGAATTTGCAGAATTTTTAACACTCATGCAGGCAAATATGAATGCATTTGAATCCGAGGAGCTCATCAAAGGGGCGTTCGGTGTATTAGACCCACATGGGGAAGGCTATATCACGTTACAAGGTCTACGCCAGGTAACTATGGAAACTTTTCTGTTTGATAGCTTTGCAAATTACCCACATTGGTATCTACCATGTTTTTTTTAATTCGTAAAAAGATCATAAAATATCAGCAATTCCAGATACCGTTTCTTTGTTTCAATTTAAAAGTCTGATTTGTTGGCACAGAAAGAAGATATATACATTGATACAGGTGGTACATGACCTTGATATACATTGATACAGGTGGTACATGACCTTGATATATACATTGAAACAGGTGGTACATGACCTTGATATACATTGATACAGGTGGTACATGACCTTGATATACATTGATACAGGTGGTACATGACCTTGATATATACATTGAAACAGGTGGTACATGACCTTGATATACATTGATACAGGTGGTACATGACCTTGATATACATTGATACAGGTGGTACATGACCTTGATATATACATTGAAACAGGTGGTACATGACCTTGATATACATTGATACAGGTGGTACATGACTTTGATATACATTGATACAGGTGGTACATGACTTTGATATACATTGATACAGGTGGTACATGACTTTGATATACATTGATACAGGTGGTACATGACTTTGATATACATTGATACAGGTGGTACATGACCTTGACTTTACATTGATACAGGTGGTACATGACCTTGGCCTTGACTTCACAGACGAGGAGATGCGAGACATGATAGAGGAAGCTGACCCTACAGGGGACGGTCGTGTAAACTTTTCAGGTACTGATGACTATTTGATCTAAATCATATACATTGTAGATTCCATTACCATGTTACTATAATACTAATTCCGTCTGTTAGTTGGGTTATCATGGTTATGGTAAAAATGGATGAGACACATTTATAAATAACTGAGTGGTTTATGAAAAAGATACTTAAAAGTCACTACCGATCATTGATTTTAATTTATCAAAATGTACAAATTACATATGATTGATGATGACTTGGGCTCCCAACTTTTTTATTTTCAAAATCCTTATTTGCTTAATTTCGAGACAATATCACAGGTTAATTGGTTTCGAAAATGCAACCGAGATCTAAGATGCGAACGGCGTCAGGTTTCATTTGGCCTGACCGGGAATCGAACACACGTCTTCTGAATTACGAAGCTCACACCGTAACCACCTACCACTCCCTGGTAACTTACGCTTTGAAAAAATATGTTTGTGACCTCAGCAAGGTTTCTAACCAGCAGCATCCATGCTAAGCGGCCGCATTCTTATCATGCAAGAACATAACCCACGTATATTGTCTGTGTATACAGACGTCTTTGAAACTGCATGCTATATCTTGATAAGTTGGTTATTTCTGTTTCAGATTTTGTAAAGATGATGACGGATTCACAATAGACATGTTTATGCTAAAGACTCAAAACTATCGTTACTTCATAAACATTGATTTTGATCAGTAACAGTTGCCAAGCAGTTCTATTCGTTAGTCTTCCTGTACAATTGCCAAACTTTTCTGTTCGTTAGTCTTCCTGTAAAACAGATTTGTGTTCCCTCTGACGGGACCCTTTAAGCTAGATCACCTGGTTATAATAGCCACCTTTCTTCAGATAGGCACCATTATTGTATACTAATTAGTACGTTTTCAGGGAATTACTAGTAACAGTTATTTCAGAATAACCAACGTTAAGTGATCACTTCAGACACAGCTGTCTGATTGCTTGCTACAGGTACGACTGTTATAAAAGTGTACATTTTGATTTATGTGTGTTCTTTCCTTTTCTAAAGGTGTGCAAACTTTGTTCGTGGAAACACATTTAGCTTTAAGCGAAGAAGCAAAGGTAAAGACAAGTTGAATTAAAATCACAGTTTACAGTGACCCCATCACAGTTCTTACCCTGAAACTTGCTTGAACATGTATAATATTCAAAGTCATGATATCATATATTCACATTAACAAAGGATCAAAGTCTGTAGACCCATTTGAATAGGTCCGGTGATGATCTGGCATATATATCATCAGAAAAAGGTCAGCTGATTTCCGTTCTTTTTTCATGTGCTATTTTTGTGTTACATTTTGGAATTGCATTGTATTGCTTAACGGTGACCATTTTGTGTTCAGTTGTTGAAGCACATTTTAACATCGAATGACATATTGCCATAACTGATGTTTGTTGAATAAAATAAAAGAGCACGTTAACAATTTCTGTTTGTTTGTTCGTTGATGTATGTTCCCAATATAAAGTGTTGATTATCACTATTGATAAAACTTTGTATCATATTATGTACTACTTAACCTGTAGTAAAAGAACCATACAGGAGAGGAAAAAGGAAACAATAGTTATTTATTTAGGGGACAAAATCATTACAGAAGGAATAAATGCCTTGTAATTAAACACAAAACTTCACAAAACATTCAACAAAGGTATCGAACATAACATTAAGTTTATTGTTATTTCAGACGATATTTAACTTTTTCATAACAGCAAATATCGTTCATTTTAAATTCCTCGCTGTGATCAAACTAATTTTTCATTTTGTAAGAGGTAACTATAAAGGTTTTGAATAAGGACTGCAAATGCTAGTTCCTTCCCTTGAGATAGTATTTTTATATTTCGATTACATAGACTCGAATTTTCTTGCAATGGGGTTCAGATCAATATTCAAACCAAAAGAAGTGACTGTGGAGGTCTCTGCCACATTCCGTAGGCAAGGTTCGAACCTTGTCCTCCGAGTCCGATGTTTTACCCAAACACCAATGACCCTCTTTCATAATACTTTGCCGTTCGTTTCTTTACAGTTTGTTTATTATTGCCTAAATGCCTACAACAACTTGACTGCAGATAGGACAAATCCCTAAATGGGATAAACTTTCATTAGACATAGTACTTTAGATTTCATGTTTTTATTGAACATTTGATGCTTACATAGCTTGCATGGTGAGAAAGACCAACAACACAAGGTGAATGCCAAAATATGCCATGGACTACATTCTAGGGTTTGGTTTGCTTGCAAAGTGGTGTTTACTCTCTCCTTCCCATGCCGGACTTCCTGCAGTCATGTTTTTTTTCGTGACGAGTTTCTGTCGTCTTTGAAAGAATTATATTAAATGTCATCAACATGTCCACTTTGTAGAATACCCAAATTCGTAGACAGGAGTAGCTGTGAACGGAACTACTCCAGGTAATATACCATACTTTGAGAGACATCATTCACAAGGACGTTGTACAGGGCTATTCGTAAATAGGTCTAAGGGTCAGTTATTCGATAATTTGCCCTGTGTTTGATGAGATACGCTTGCATATTTAATGATGAGGTTGGCATCAGCATAGTCTTATGACATTAAAACACTTTTATTCAACTACTCCTCTACTCATCCGTCACTTTTATTGCATTTTAATGTTCTTAATAATTTCACTATCTTAACAATCTGTTTTCCTGTACCCGATGTGTCTAGTAGTAGCTACGCTTCTTACTACAGCTAGGCCACTTGATGCAGCTACGCCACTTGATACAGCTACGCCACTTGATGCAGCTACGCCACTTTGCTACAGCTACGCCACTTGATGCAGCTACACCATTTGCAACAGCTACGCCACTTGATGAAGCTACGCCACTTGCCATAGCTACGCTTCTTGCTACAGCTACGTCACTTGCTACAGCTACGTTACTTGATACAGCTACGCCACTTCCTACGGCTACGTCACTTGCTACAGCTACGTTACTTGATAGAGCTACGCCACTTGCTACAGCTACGTTACTTGATACAGCTACGCCACTTGATACAGCTACGCCACTTGACGCCACTTGATGCAGGTACGCCACTTATTACAGCTACGCCACTTGATGTAGCTGCCACTTGATATAGCTACGCCACTTGATGCAGCTTTGCCACTTGATACAGCTACACCACTTGATACAGTTACGCCACTTGATATAGCTACGGGACTTGATACAGTTACGCCACTTGCTACATCTACGGGACTTGATATAGCTACGGCACTTGCTACAGCTACGGCACTTGATGCAGCTACGCAACTTGATATAGCTACGCCACTTGATGCAGCTACGCCACTTGATACAGCTACACCACTTGATACAGCTACGGCACTTGATATAGCTACGGCACTTGCTACAGATACGACACTTGATACAGATACGCCACTTGATACAGATAGGCACTTGATACAGCTACGACACTTGATACAGCTACGGCACTTGATACAGCTACGCCACTTGATACAGATACGGCACTTGATACAGATACGCCACTTGATACAGCTACGGCACTTGATACAGACACGTCACTTGATACAGCTACAACACTTGATACAGATACAACACTTGATACAGCTACGCCACTTGATACAGATACGACACTTGATACAGCTAACTACTTGATACAGCTACGACACTTGATACAGCTACGCCAGTTGATACAGCTACGCCACTTGATACAGCTTCGCCACTTGATACAGCTACGCCACTTGATACTGCTACGCCACTTGATACAGCTACGGCACAGATACGCCACTTGATACAGCTACGCCACTTGATACAGCTACGCCACTTGATACAGCTACACCACTTGATGAAGCTACGCCACTTGATACAGCTACGCCACTTGATATTGCTACGCCACTTGATACAGCTACGGCACTTGATACAGATACGCCACTTGATGAAGCTACGCCACTCGATACAGCTACGCCACTTGATGAAGCTACGCCACTTGATACAGCTACACCACTTGATACAGCTACGCCACTTGATACAGCTACAACACTTGATACAGCTACGCCACTTGATGAAGCTACGCCACTTGATACAGCTACACCACTTGATACAGCTACGCCACTTGATACAGATACGCCACTTGATGCAGCTACGCCACTTGATACTGCTACAACACTTGATACTGCTACGCCACATTTTACAGCTACGGCACTTGATACAGCTTTGCCACTTGATACAGCTACGCCACTTGATACAGCTACACCACTTGATACAGCTACAACACTTGATACTGCTACGCCACATTTTACAGCTACGGCACTTGATACAGCTACGCCACTTGATACAGCTACGGCACTTGATACAGCTACGGCACTTGATACAGCTACGCCACTTGATACAGCTACGCCACTTGATACAGCTACAGCACTTGATACAGCTACAACACTTGATACTGCTACGCCACATTTTACAGCTACGGCACTTGATAGAGCTACGTCACTTGAAACAGCTACGGCACTTGATACAGCTACGGCACTTGATACAGCTACGGCACTTGATACAGCTACGCCACTTGATACAGCTACGACACATGATACAGCTACGGCACTTGAAACAGCTACGCCACATGATACAGCTACGACACTTGATACAGCTACGGCACTTGATACAGCTACGCCACATGATACAGCTACGCCACTTGATACAGATACGTCACTTGATACAGCTACGACACTTGATACAGATACGACACTTTATACAGCTATGGCACTTGATACATATACGACACTTGATACAGCTACGCCACTTGATACAGATACGACACTTGATACAGATACGACACTTGATACAGCTCGCCACTTGATACAGATACGACACTTGATACAGCTACGCCACCTTATACAGATACGACACTTGACACAGATACGCCACATGATACAGCTACGACACTTGATACAGCTACAACACTTGATACAGATACGACACTTGATACAGCTACGACACTTGATACAGCTACAACACTTGATACAGATACGACACTTGATACAGCTACGCCACTTGATACAGATACGACACTTGATACAGCTACGCCACTTGATACAGCTACGACACATGATACAGCTACGGCACTTGAAACAGCTACGCCACATGATACAGCTACGGCACTTGATACAGCTACGGCACTTGATACAGATACGACACTTAATACAGATACGCCACATGATACAGCTACGCCACATGATACAGCTACACCACATGATACAGCTACGACACTTGATACAGCTACGCCACATTTTACAGCTACGGCACTTGATACAGCTACGCCACTTGATACAGCTACGACACATGATACAGCTACGGCATTTGAAACAGCTACGCCACATGATACAGCTACGGCACTTGAAACAGCTACGCCACATTTTACAGCTACGGCACTTGATACAGCTACCCCACTTGATACAGCTGCGACACATGATACAGCTACGGCACTTGAAACAGCTACGCCACATGATACAGCTACGGCACTTGATACAGCTACGGCACTTGATACAGAACGTGTTATGCGTTACACGACACTGCACCCATTCTTCCGAAGAAATACATGTAACATGAGTTCTGCATCCTCTTTGAAAATATAACTGTGTTAAGAATACTAGAATCACAAGAAGTTATAAATGTTCTGCAATACTGTATCCTTCTTTTCCTCTTTTAAGTTTGAAATTAACTGTAGATAGACTCAAGTAAAATATGAGGGATATTCTGAAAAGCTGGGAATGTAGTTGACGTCAACTTGTAAAATCGTCAGGAAAAGTGCAGCCAAAATATAATAACTTTATTTTAGAAATGTATCTTCTCTGTTCAAAAAACATTTCTTATTCTTACATGTCATTAAAACCAAATGTCTAACATTTTATTTACTGCAAATGCACCACAAATACCCATGAGGTGTATGACTTAGAAAATTAATACTGGAATACATGATGGTATGGAAAAATAGGTTTGTATACTTTAATTCAAAAACCTGAAAACATGTTGATGTACTAATGCCCTAAGTTAACTTTTGTTTACATAACCTTGACCAAATTAGGCTTGCAGATAGATATCGACTTACCCGCGTCTACCAGTTTGAAATCGAATAGGGTCAAGGTTATATTTGCATTCTGCTTAATGCCTGTCATGTTGTGAATTAATTTGCATTAATTAAGTTTACTTTTCTTCAGTTGTTTTCTTTATAAGTTTGATATCCAAGTGCATCTCAAGCCCACCGAATCACTGTGGAATATGTTTCCTTGTATAGACATAAACATATCATGATACATTGCGGAGAGGTGCGATTTTGACCTGCCTCCTTCTGTCAGAAAGAGGCCAGTTCAGACGCATTAACATTTACTTTGTATACTATCTAAAGTCCCAGGATCACTTTGAATTTACGATATTGAAAAATAAATTGATTGGTAGGATAATGATAGCACCATGTTCTATTCACTCTAAAACAATGTTTGTATGTGCCGTTCTTTCGTATTCAAGTCGTTTATTTTTACCGAGTTGATAGAAACTTAGAAAGCCTTTCTTATTTTTTGAGAAATACTGCACTATATTTTTAACTTGTACTGATCGATTTAAAAAGCAAGGTTAGGAATGTCTTTTGGTACAAATGAAGTTCATTTCCTCCGTTATGACATTTTTCTTCGTAAAATAATAGCTACTTGTACTTGTGCTGCTGCGACTTTAACAATTTATCTTCAAATAATCAACTGAGTAAAATGTTTGAAGTAGGCATTAAGAAACCCTTATTGTGACCGATATATCGTGGGAAAATGTTGCACTAACTGTTTCTTTAGCTTTTGAAGAATTTTACTGGTACAAGACAAATGTATAACAGTCCTGTCTGTTGTGCTTGCTATGGTCACAGTGAGATACATGTAGATTTAGACAGGGAAAGATGCTGACCGTATCAAGTATGAAATAGTCACAGTGGTGGGTAGATTTAGGCAGGAGAATACACTGAACGTGTCAAGTATGAAACGTCACAGTAGGCTAGATTCGGGCACCTAAAGATGCTGACCGTGTCAAGTATGAAAGAGTCACAGTAGGCTAGATTTGGGTACCTAAAGATGCTAACCGTGTCAAGTATGAAAGAGTCACAGTGGACTAGATTTAGGCACGTAAAGATACTGACCGTGTCAAGTATGAAACAGTCACAGTGGGATAGATTGAGGCAGGAAAAGAAAATAACCGTGTCAAGTATGAAACGTCACAGTAGGCTAGATTTGGGCAACTAAAGACGCTGAACTTGTGAAGTATGAAAGAGTCACAGTGGACTAGATTAGGCACCTAAAGATACTGACCGTGTCAAGTATGAAACAGTCACAGTGAGCTAGATTTGGGCGTGGAAAGATACTGACCTTGTCAAGTATGACAGTCTTAGTGACGTAGATTTAGGCAGGGAAAGATACTGAACGTGTCAAGTATGAAAAGTCACAATAGGATTTAGGCACCTAAAGATGCTGACCGTGTCAAGTATGAAACAGTCATAGTGGGATAGATTTAGGCACCTAAAAATACTGATCGTGTCAAGTATGAAACAGTCACAGTGAGCTAGATAAGGGCATGGAAAGATACTAACCTTGTCAAATATGTCAGTCATGGTGACGTAGATTTAAGCAGGGAAAGATACTGAACGTGTCAAGTCTGAAAAGTCACAATAGGATTTAGGCACCTAAAGATGCTGACCGTGTCAAGTATGAAAAAGTCACAGTGACCTTAATTTAGGCACCTAAAGATGCTTAGCGTGTCAAGTATGAAACAGTCACAGTGGTGGGTAGATTTAGGCACCTAAAGATTCTGACCGAGTCAAGTATGAAACAGTTGCAGGTGGGTACATTTAGGAAGGAAAAGATAATGAACGTGTCAAGTACGAAAGTGTTACAGTACGGTAGATTTAGGCAGGGTCAGGAAATGACAGTGTCAAGTATGAAAAGTCACAGTAGGCTAGATTTAAGCACCTAAAGATGCTGACCGTGTCAAGTATGAAACAGACACAGTGAGGTAGTTTTAGGCAGGGAAAGATACTGACCGTGTCAAATATGACAGTCATAGTGGCGTAGATTAAGGCGGGGAAAGATTCTGAACATGTCAAGTATGAAAGAGTCACAGTGAGATAATTTTAGGCAGGGAAAGATACTGACCGTGTCAAGTATGACAGTCATAGTGGCGTAGACTTATGCAGGGAAGGAAACTGAACGTGTCAAGTATGAAAGAGTCACAGTGAGATAATTTTAGGCAGGGAAAGATACTGACCGTGTCAAGTATGACAGTCACAGTGGCGTAGATTAAGGCGGGGAAAGATACTGAACATGTCAAGTATGAAAGAGTCACAGTGAGATAATTTTAGGCAGGGAAAGATACTGACCGTGTCAAGTATGACAGTCATAGTGGCGTAGACTTATGCAGGGAAGGAAACTGAACGTGTCAAGAATGAAACAGTCACAGTTGGCTAGATTTAGGCACCTAAAGATACTGAACATGTCAAGTATAAAAGAGTCACATAGGGGTAAATGAAGGCAGGGAAAGATACTGACCGTATCAAGTATGAAACGTCACAGTAGGCTAGATTCGGGCACCTAAAGATGCTGACCGTATCAAGTATGAAAGAGTCACAGTGGACTAGATTTAGGCACCTAAAGATGCTGACCGTATCAAGTATGAAACAGTCACAGTAGGCTCGATTTTGGCACATAAAGATGCTTACTGTGTCAAGTATGAAACAGTCACAGTGGGCTAGATTTAGGCATCTAAAGACACTGACCGTGTCAAGTATGAAACAGTCACAGGTGGGTACATTTAGGCAGGGAAAGATGCTGATCGTGTCAAATATAACAGTCATAGTTGGGTTGATTTAGGCAGGGAAAGATACTTAAAGTGTCAAATATTAGGTTTATAGATTTAAGCACTAAAACATGTTGACCGTGTGAAGAATGAAACAGTCACAGTGGGTACATTTAAACAGGGAAAGATGCTGACCGTGTCAAATAGGAACAGGTCACAGTTATCTACTTTAGGCAGGGAAAGATGCTGACCCTGTCAAGTATGAAAAGTCTCATATGACTAGATTTAGGCACCTAAAGATGCTGACCGTTTCAAGTATGAAATAGTCACAGTGGGCTAGATTTAGGCACTTAAAGATACTAACTGTGTCAAGTATAAAGTCACAGTGGACTAGATTTAGGTTACAGTGATTTCAAGCCAGCGACTCTAACCACTCGACCACGGAGGCGGACCTTAGACTTTTGTCAGAAAACACTAAATCAATTTAACCAGATATTTATGTCATGGATTTATTTTCAAGAAACGGTTTTAGTGTTATTGACTTTCATGTAGGGCATGAACTGCAAGAACTTCAAAATTAGCTTTTTACTAATATGTCGGTAATTAATATTTAATCATTAGTAAAATAGAACAAAAACAAAACAAACCGTTTCAGATTTAATCAGAATTAATGAGACAAAAATCTTGACGTCTTGGAATTGATTTAGACCTTAAGAATATCCTGTGGTTCTATCTAACTTAAGAACTAAAATTGTGACGAAATTTGATGCCGATCGGTGGATAGTAAGAGACATTTGTTTTAGCTTTACTGTGGAAAAAGAATGAACATGTATTTCAAACTCTTTGTTCATTTTCATGATTTTTTAGATGTTATTTGTTTATTTGATGACTGAAGCTGTTAACATACAGCCGGTAAATCGGATTGCAATGTCTACTGGAACTTATAAACGCTGCATTTTTGTTTTCTTTCTCATATAAGTAATTGTATTGACTTAATTTAAGACTGATAGGGGATGCGCCCAGACCCTTATCATTTCTCCACGCCCTGTCATGGGTTTGGGGAGGTGAAGGCTCAAGAAAAACAACAGCGCCAGTCTTAATAATTCATTAGGTACTGACGAACCCTTTAGGCCAGAAGCAGTTAAAATAGACTATAGTTGCGCAAAATGCCATGTGTGTGATCAGAGGTGCGCCATGGATATTAACAGAAAGAAGATGTTAGTTTTCTGTGGACGCTATGTGAACATTACAGATAATTGAATCCAGAAAAATAATTCAGCAAAGGATAGTTCGGCCTACCTACTGCCTGAATATATAAACCAAAACCATTCCCAGTCATTAGACAACTAGACTCCAGAACAAAGCAATTCAGCAAGGATAGTTCGGACTCTTTCCAAACCCTACCTACTGCCTAACCGCTATTTTTCAAATTTTTAATAAGTAAAACCAGAACGATTTCCAATGTTTATTGTTCTATGTTACATTTTGTTTATGACTAAGTCACATTTTACGTTCCACTTTTCAAAAGATTGAAGACAAGGTTATAAAGCGTATAGATAGTAACTGACGAACAAAACTATAAGACATTTGACACTCTAATTGATCATACAATTAAACAATCACGTGTTTCAAAATCATGTAATCTAGACAAAACATCTGACGTAAATGTAAAAACTATTCGTACACTTTGCCTTCCAAATTATTGTTTGATTGCCAATTTCAGTGCTCCATGCTTAATGGCTTTCTTTACTATCACTATTACAGATAAAATAAAAGTTATGGACATAATTCTAACCTTTAATCCTAAGATTTTTGACATTTCTCCACAAACGTAGGTTTGATTAAGGGATTAGTTCAATCTTTCTTTTAAATGGGAATATATATTGTAATATGTAGCCACTGTGTTTTGGTGACCAACGAGTAAAGTATAATCTCTTTTCTTTCTTTAAATTGAAATACAATTTTCTATTTCACAGTTACAATCGCCTTAACACCCGCACACAATATTTTGAAACATAAAAGAAATTAAAAATAGAATGCTTTTAAACCGTTACATTTTTGCGTTTTCAATAAGAATTCGCATAATTGGCATTTCAAGGATACCCATTCATAAAGGGATGAGTTACTAGTGAAAATTAATCTTAACTGTTAAACTTTTCGGACTATTAAACGTTTAAGTGTATGTAAAATGTAAGTGAATTGAGTGGAAATAAGGTTTGTCCTTAAATATTTAATGGTCTTCCATCGTCAAGTAGATCGAAATTAGATAAACTGAAAAATTATGAACTTTATAATATCAAAGCAAGGTTTTTTTAGAGTTTTATATTTCATAATTGGATTAACGATATAATTTGAAAAGAGTTAATTCAAATCTTTCTTTTACAGAAAAAATGGGAATCGCGTAAAAAGAGAATACCATTGCCGAAGTATAAGCGGACTAAGATTGTTGAAAAAGTTAAATTAAAGAAGATCCCAGGGCAAAAATTAACCAAACAAGAAGCAAGGAACATTGAAAGATTTAATAGACTTAGTTTGAAAGTATCACCAGGAAAAGCGAACGTTCTTAAAAAGCCAGGATTGTCTATCAAAGAAAAACACGAACTTCAACAAGACATAGAAGAACTTCTTTCAGAGGAAGAACCTGACAAACCTTCAAAGACAGAAAAAGTGCAGGTCGTGAAAAGGCCTGGGTTGTCTATACAACAAAAACGCAAGTTTGCTCCAGAAATAGTTAACCTATCTAAGGACGACGAGCAAATCTCTCCAAAAGTTGACAAAGCGCGAGTTTTCAAAAAGCCAGGATTATCTATCAAAGAAAAACGCGAATTTCAACAAGATATACAAGAACTTTCTTCAGAGGAAGAACCTGACAAACCTTCAAAGACTGAAAAAATACAGGTCGTGAAAAGGCCAGGGTTGTCTATACGAGAAAAACGCAAATTTGCTCCAGAAGAAGTTGACTTTTCTACGGACGACGAGCAAGGTCCTCCAAAAGCCGAAAAAGTCCGAGTCATAAAAAAGCGAGGGATATCACTGAAAGACAAACGCGAAGTTGAACCTAAAGGAACTGAACTTTCTACTGAAGAGCAGTCTCCAAGAAGAGATAAAATTCGAGTCGTTAAGAAACCCGGATTAGCAATTAAGGATAAACATAAAGTGAGAAAAGAAAATCTTAGGTCTTCGATAAACGATGAACAGGAAAATAACGTATCTGATATAAATTTTGAAGAAAAGGTTGTAAAATATAACAAAAGGAAGTCCAGGAAAGATAAATATATCGAAGACCTTATATCGGAAGTTGAAGACGAGGACGACGAAATGAGCCAAAGATCGTTCAATAATCAATATGGTGGTGATCATATGGGAGACGATGGATACGATGAGACACATGACAACCAGGTACTTATTTCATGTTTTTCAATGGTTTATCGAAATATAACGGTGGACTATATCCCGATAAACTCACTGTCCAATCGGTGAAAATTATCAAAATATACTACCCGGATTAACGTCAAAATGTATACCGAGCGTAATGAATGCCGGTAACCATACGACGATGACGTCCTTAAAATTACGTATTATATTTTTTCACTCGTGAACACCAAAAGTAATTATTTTCACTCGTGGCTGCTCTACTCGTGGAAATATCCCTTTTTGTGCCCACTCGATGAAATTATAATCTGATATTACACCGAAACCATCAAATATCCTATATATGTTATGTTGGAGATTTGTCTGATCTAAAATGTAGAAAATAGGATTCTCATCAAATAGATTATACATTTGTATACAGTTCTTACTTTCAAAGACTATTCTTATTTTGATATTTTATAGCGCTGGTTTTACACATTCGGTTTGAGTATATAATGCTTTAATTTGTCTTTATCATTGAGAAACAAAATAATTGAGGTTTTGTTTAATCTGCTATAATATTAGATAAGAAGGGATTACTTAAAAACTTCAACCTTATGTAAATACTTATGAATCGGGTCGCGTATGCTCTTTGATTTGCAAATTGCACTTGAAGTGGGGTTTGAAACAAACAGTACACTTTCAAATTGGGGTAGTTTATAATGTTTGCTAAGTATTGCAAACTACTTATCTGTAGTTTGTCTCGGTATCTATGACAGAAAGATTGTATTCTTCAAATCTAAAATAGGAAGTAAGAATCCACCCGTACAATTGAGCCGATATACCTGTATAAAACGTCAAACTGGAGATGTCTCTTCCCGCTGCTCTTACCCCAACCGTCCTTGCATGGTCTGCCTTACCTGTCTTAACCGCCCCATCCCCGTTCTGCCTATCCCACTGCCCTCATATAAACTTAAACATAATGCTGAAAATCATGTCAGTAGTGAAAGGTAATAGATATGGCTGGTTCAAACTGTAGAATATTTACTTTGATATTTTCAGTGGTTAGATTAAACTTAGGGTTTCAGCAAGAAGATCTTCAACTAATTATTTTAAGTCAATGACAAATTTTGTTTATTATTTAGTTTAGTTCTACCAATTGACAAGTTGATTCATTATTTTAACGCGATGTTTGACCTGAGATTGCAGTAGTAGTGAACTGTGAAACTTTATATTAAGTACGGGCTGTACAGCTATTTTAAGATATCTACGGTAAACAAACGCTATGGTCATTCTCAATTTTATGTCGTTTAAACTTTCTCTTTTGTAGTTCAAGTTCCATTTATTTAAACTTCGCTCCTAGAGAAATATTGACACAAGATATTTACTAAGCAGTTAACTGGATTCTCACTTACCGGTGTCATAGTAAAAGTGTATATTGCCATAAAAATCGTATTGGTTTGTAGTTAACGATAATGTGCCTTGCATTAAGAGGATAAATGAAAAAGCGGATTAAAACCAAATCGAAATCGGTAATTGATTGTTTTGTACGAGGTTGTTTTATAGTTTATGGAAGCACTTATTGACCATTAAAAATTATATGTTTTAGTGTGTTTTTGACTGCAAATTCAGTTTCAATTGTATTCTTAATCTAATCTGATCTAAGGGTAACTGACTTATCCTTGAAAATGTTTTTTTTCGAGACTGTTAACTACGTCTCCTGAAGCAACACACTGGTGTCACTATTTCACTATACAGAAGTGTATATTTTACAAAATAAGTTCAATCCCATTAGATATTCTACTCTACCACTCTTAATAAGAAAAAACGTTGTCATGGTATACGTTCCAATATTGCTGCTACATTTCAAATGTAAATTTTAAAACTTTATCTCGAAATATTAGAGAACACTTAAGTGCGAGGAAAACGATTAAATTGTAGCATAAGAACACTTATTTTAGTATGTGTAAACACTACAATATTGCACATGTGTGCTGTAAATACTTAAAAGCAAATACATGTGCGTGTTCAAAATTTAATAAAATCATAATCAATAGCACATCCAGCAAAACAAAAAATGACAATTAAGCTTAGTAAGAGTAGATATAAAAAAGTAACGGATAGAAGATAAAAATTGTAACATTGCACATTATGAAACCCGCGTCTTTCTTCTTGCATTAACTCAAAGCATGAATAGAGTACTTCGGAAAATCGAACGATTACTGGGAGAATTTCTATAATCATTCATATTTTGATAATGCATATTGGGAAAACACAATAATTCAGGAAATACAACCATATTGATTGGAGATGATAAGAATCAGAGAGGAAGATGGTTAGACGTTAATCGATTGTTTGTAAACAGTAAGTTTTTATCGTAAACAAAAATATAATGCTGCTAAAATATTTCATAGAAATAGAAAGAAGGATATAAACAGTGACAAGGACACCTAGTTGAAACACTGACTAAACCTAACTGGCTGAGATGCATTAAAATTTAACTGTAATCTGCAGATTGTAGTTGAAGTGGATCCGCCGTGGTGCAATGGTAGCCGGAGGTTCCCGGGTTCAAATCCAACCATGACTAAAGTGTCATTAGGCGTGACATATATTTTTACATTGCCTCCCCCCTCTCTCTGTCTCTGTCTCTGATTGTTTATAGTCCCGGCCAACCCTTGGATATCTCCCTGTATGGGTGAACTTGCCTGTTGCCTATACTCCAGACAGGCGCAGATACAAGGGAGCCCTTGTACGAGACCCTGGCTCTTTTACGAATAGAACCCTTGGTGGTGAATAGCACACGCACGCACGCACGGACGCACGCACGCACACACACTCTCTCTCTCTCTCTCTTGTCGATGTTGATTCTATCTGGAATGATTCTTGAGAACGATTAATCTTAGTTGTAAGAACTTGTTTCGCAATCGAGAATAAATACAATAGACGTGTAAATTAAAAATGTATTAATGTGGTTAAATGCACTTTCGTACTCAGATCAAAAGGAACGTCTTTCATATTCAAGTTTACAATCAGCAGGAACATTAAATTAAGTCAGTTTCATTTTTGTACGTAAATGCCTATTAGCATTAGAACCTCTCTGCGTAATGCATTGTCTTTGAACATTCCGACACTTTCTGTTTTTCCCTGACCTTCCGCCAATAGCATCTACGTTCACCTTCCATCAATAATATCTCCACCTAAAATAAAAACATCAACAAACAGCAAAGATCAAAGGTCAATAAATGCATGAAATCAGTATTGAATTTTATATTTTCTCATGGTTGAAATTGTTATTCAGCCTTTATATAAATGCAAATGAATTATGTAGATTTAGTAACCAACCACGTACTTTTGTATTTAAGTGAAAAAGGCCCGTTTTCTTTGATGATATGTTACGTAAAGTGTTTGGATGCTTCTCTAATTTACAGAACAGTCAAAATGATACTCACCTACCTCCGATAGATAATAAATATGGAGCGTCGGCCCAAAACAGCCCTACTTCATCAAGGAAAATGACGGTCCATGTAAGTATATGATTTTTCATTAGATTTATGTACTAAGTATATATAGAATCATTTAAAATAGTTCATACCAGATGAACTCGACTCGACGTTTCCTTTATTAGAAATATATATTTCTTTATTTCCTCCAAAAGTTTTCTATGATGAAATATAGTCTTTTTACTTTGATATAAACGGAATATATATAATGCTTGTTAAAGCCAAACATTTATAATTGTTCATACAAATTTATTTACCTCGACTCAAATTGGACATCAGGTTTGTGAAACACTAACTGCAGTCTAATTGAAACCTTTTTGGGGGGTTTTATTGGATCCTTGCATTTTGGTCACTGTCTCATTCTTTAGTGAAAGTGCCCAAGGTACATTTCACTCACGAATGTAGGCAGTACACTGTTTACTTTTTTTATCCCAATTTGTTTCATGGTACTTCATATCAAGTGATCTGCTTTTTTTCCACTTTTCTGTCTGATTTAAACTCTATTTAGTTACTATTTACTCAACACTGATTAGAAAAAAGAAGTAGCAAATCGATTGTGACACGGCTGTCATATTAAACCTCGTCAAAGCAACCATGCAAATATTGTCTTTTTCATAAATTGAAAACATACAACAATCTCTTATAGGAGAGACTTTACGATCCGGACTACAGGAAAAACCGAAGTGTTTCGAAAGAACCTGAACCTGTGTACGTCCGGGAATTTAAGTCCAGACCACCAAAACAATTGGAACATGTGGTTAGTTTTCATTGTTTTCTTCTTAAAAATGGTACAGTAGGAATCTCACCTTAGCTGTAATGATTTAGAAGATCACTTTGTCCTTATACCACTGTCAATTGTGAGGTCCTACATGTACGTATGTTTTGTTTGTTCTTATACGTACAAAACTATGCATCAACAGTAGTTGCCAAACTATTGTTTATAAAAATTAATCTCAAAGAAGTTTAATGGGATGCGTGTATTTTACACACTATAAAAATTCAGCAGTTATTTTAATACTTATATATTGTCAAAAATACAGACATAGTGAATTTTATAATGGTAGTTCGACGCTGCAAATGATTGGTGTACTAAATGAAACTTTGATATGAATTTTTGTCTCATTTGTAAATATTGTCACAGAAATAAAGCTTACCTTGTTGTTATCATAGACAAGTCGACATATGGACTCCACCTATTTCGAGCCAAGAGGAGAATATATTCTAGAAACTGATGAACAGCCTACACCACAGTTCAAATCCAAACCACCTAAAAATCTTGAGCATGTGGTAGGTGCTTCAAATATATTTATTTTGACATGTAATAATCATATTTTAGGATTTTCGTCAAATAAAACTACAACTACTTGTACTGTATCCAACTTCAGAATAATTATCTAATGACCAATATAATATTTCAAATCATGTGCGAGGACCGAAGATCGAGGCAATCTTTACTAATTATCAGTGTTGAAGAATCTCTAACATCAAATATTTGATTGAATGGGATTGCGAAAATAAAGAGGTCATTCACAGATAAGAAAAATATATATATGAAGCGTTTTTCTGTATTGAGCAGATGATATGCCCTAACCAACTGACCCAAAAATGCGACTCTTCAAGATATATATAATAAACATTCCCGGAATGGATTACGGGGGGTCAACGCGAACCTTTTCTAAGTGTATATATAAACAGAAGCAGATAGGATAGTTTAACGTTCACCCCTCGATTATGAGTTGGTTAAGATTATAGAACGTTCTTGACAATTTTCAACCTAAAAAGCAATTATAAACAAACGATGCCCAGTTCCGTACCACAATAACAGACAGCCAGTTGATAGTTTTTGTCTCGTAAATAAAGTTTTACCGATTTGACTCCGTGTGTTTCATTCTGCTTTTGCATAACTGTTTGAATTGCTTCAGCAAAGTCGCCACTTGAGTCCAGAGTATCAGAAGAAGAAGCAATCGCCAGATGAAGGGAGCGATGAAAATACTAATACAGCGTTTGTTTCAAGACCACCAAAGAATCTAGAACATGTTGTGAGTATTGATGTATGATTTATTTCATTTAACAATAAGATTATTAATGTACTAATGTCTGTTAACGTGACTTGATGTTTGCATTTAATATAACAAAGAGGCAGACGAACATATAATAGAAGTAAACAACTTGCACAATTTCAGTGTTATTTGCTATTAAAGTCCCCGATTTGTTAACCTTGTGATTATGTTATAGACTTTAATTTCTAACGTCACGTTGAATGAGATGAAATGCAAGTAAGTTAAATACATCACGTGACTGTATCAAGTGTATGACAAAAAAAGTAAAAGGTTTTGCGAATTACACTAATCCTAATCCACATGTTTTCTTTTTTTCACTTTCGATGACTTATGGTTACGGACAACAACTTATTTTCGTCACATGTAGTAAACTTATTTACTATTTCTCTGTTTTTAATGAAATGTACGAAAACATAGAAACTAGTTGGTCAAGGTATTTTAAATATTAGTAAGCGTTTAAATAATTCTTTAAAAACTCAAAGGGTTGTTTGATTCTATTTCGTTTACTTGCTATATGTTTAATGTTGTTGGATTCCTTCACTTTCTTAACTATTAACACTGACCCTGCATTTTTACAGCAAAGTAAAATATTGGACCCCAAATACCGTCAAGAAAAACCTCAAGCTGAAGAAGAAATGTACGACACTGAATTTAAAGCTAGACTCCCAAAGAAACTTGAACATGTTGTAAGTGAATTTGAAAACAAACATTAAGTTTAATTGTATCTACTGGGAATCGTCAGAATTTTGTAGGTCAACTATGAGGGCAAAACTGAATTTATAGCTATTCAGATATTCAAAATCATCTTAAAAATGCAACGTGCTATAAGAGCAAATCTGCACGCATGTGCAATACTTTGATCTGGCAACAGAAACAATTATGTGAGTGTGAAATCTAGCAGCATAAGTTTTACCAAGATAACTTGTTCATTTGATTCTCATAGTTCATACAAATTTTACTTTCGGCCATTTTTCAACAAGCGTCTGTTTACAAGATATTTCTACCATATGATCTAGTGAACTAGCTGCTTGAATTCAAACTGAATATAGATATAACAATAAAATAAATACATGTAGAGTTTTCTTGTTGCTGTTTGTGGAAACTTTTCATAGTAATTGTTATGGATGGGAATCTGATATAGTTTGCTATAGTTGATGTTTCTTTAGTACATGTAACAATTTTGAAAAACACTTTTATAACCGCTCTATATTTAGGTAACGAATGACCTTGTGTTTTTTTTTTCAGCAAAGTAAAATAATGGATCCGAAATACCTTCAAGAGAAACCACATCCGGAAGAAGAAAAATACGACAATGTATTTAAGGCCAAGCCTCCAAAGAGGTTAGAAAATGTTGTAAGTATTTAAGATTTTTGTTTTCCGAGCTTTGCCGTCGTAGCCTTTCCTCCTTTCTCTCTCGCATTTCAGACTCGAATGTTTTAAAGGTCAGTTAAACAGATACATGTATGTTCCATTTGATGTCTCTAAACGTTTACAAAGCGTCGTTACTGATAAATAATCTGATAGAGCATGAATCCGTTCGTGAGTTCATTTACTTAAAACAAGTCAGTTTGTAGTGAATATGTTAGGAAGAAATCCCCACTTTTGAAGTGTAGTCAAAGAAGAAGCAGAAGAAAAGTACTTGCTGCATGTATAAATTGCTCCACGTACATTTTGTGTTCTATATCCCTTATATGATTGTTTTTCATTTCAGCAAAGTCGTATTCTTGATCCACCGAAGAAATCAAAGCCAGTACCAGAGGATGCAGACACTGTCTCACTACCATCTTTCAGGGCAAAACCGCCAAAACATCTAGAACAAGTGGTAAAGTCCTTTCAAAGTTTATAGAATGAGACCATGCACTAGCAAACATATAATATAGCACGATTTCGATAGACATAATTGGTACTAGACAACATTTCAACCTTCTCTAATATCTCAGAAGCAGAGTACAACTCTTTGCGTCAGTGCTTGCGATATTTCCCTGATACAGTTTTTATGTGCCTAATTTTAAAATTGTTAAAGCTAAGAAATATTCTGTGGGAGTTTATTTCTAGCTTTGGCCGGGATAAAAATCTTGTAAAGATTAGTCATTTCTATCAATCGGATCAAGGCTGTAGGCCTCAGTGTCACTCAGACGTTTAGAATAAATAATAGCTGTAAAAGTTTCAGTTAATTTTGAAATTGTATGCGCCAGAGTATCGCCGCTCACATACACACATGTCCTATAAAATGGAAGCACGTGTATTGAAAATCACAAATACCCTCCAAAATAGATGCAAGCGTATTGACGATGACATATACAGATATTTTCAAAATTTTGACAAGTAGTCTGCCTTCGAAATACAACTCTACTGGGATTACTTCTTAACATCGTTTTAAGTAAACTATCACTTTTGTGATCTGAGAAAGTGTGGAAGCAAACATGCATTGTTGTTAGTGCTTCATTGAGTATAAGTTTATTTTCGAGCTTGAAAGTGCTTCATTTGGAATATATTCATTTGCAGGGTAGTCGAATACTAGACCCGGCATTTTATGAGCCTCGGCCGGAGTATATTTATGAATCACAGGAAGATAATGTAGATCACAATTTCAAAGCAAGGCTACCAAGAAGTCTTCAACATGTGGTGAGTTGACACATTCAACGAAAACTATGCATTTGTCATTATTAGATTTGCTCTCTAAATTACTTGCTTATGTTTTAATTATGTTTTCTTCTTTAATTTTGTCTTTGATAATCTATTTTGAGACCTGAATCAATTTCTAATATTTGAAATCGCTCACAATGTTAGAAACGATTTTGTGTGTTTATTTCCTGTTATATAACTTCAGATCCATTTGGGTAAAACTTAGGTGAAGATTGATAAAAAGCAGTCTGGTTAGAACTCTCTATCCAAATGATACCGGTTCTAGATATATGTTCATTACAATGAAAGCTATTCAGAGAAATCATTAATGAATCCTATACGCACGAAACCGTAACATATGGTAAAGTTAAACTTCAAACTTGTCCATTATACCTTTCCTTTTAAATATTAATTTCTCACTTGTTCTAATAGGAGAAAGCTAAACCATGAACTACTGACCTGACTTCAAAGGCAAAGCATACGAAATTATAGTAACTTTGTTTTATCCTTTCAGGAATCTCGTGCGTTAGATCCAAAGTATTTTAAGAAAAAGGTACCACCTATACCAACCGAGGAACGTGAGGCGATGAACGCTAACCATAACTTTAAGGCAAGACTGCCAAAAAATCTGGCACACGTTGTAAGTAATTTTAAATGTTCTCTGAGCTTTGTAACCTGAATAAATCGATTAAGTTACTCTGTTTTAAGTAGTGATAGTCTTATTTTCCGTCTTTACTTTTGGTACAGCCTATTGTTTTTGTATGAATTTAAAGCCCGTTTCGGTCATTTTTACAGGCAGGCAGTTTACCTAACAATCGTTACTGTGAAGAACCAGTGCTAGATCCCTATCCTCCGCGGCTCTAACCACTACACCACGGAAGCGGTCTGGTACAGCCTTTATAACATGTACTGGCTAGAGTCCTACAACCGGACTCTTTTCAAACATATTTTTCGATAACTCTGACAATTTATGTATCTGGCAATCAAAATTTTACCTGTAGAAAATTAGGTTCTTCTCCGAAATCAAAAGCTAACTTGTTAACCCATCAGATTAAATCAATCACATTTTGAGGCCCGGCTGTGGGATTACCAAATTGCTATATTTTATTGACCAACTGTACCATGTTTCCGGACAGGTAGTTTAAATAGATTTGTTTCATTGTGATGTCAGCTTTTAAATTATGTTAACTGTATGAATCATTCGACACATTAATGAAGTATCAAGATGAAAGGTTTAACCTGTGAAATGTTTTGCTGGGCCTCAGAAATATTGCACATGCACAGTCTGTCACTTTCCCTTTTCCCCCGACAATGTAAGCATGCTTTCAGTGACTAACAAAATAAATAGTGAGATTTCTGGTCAAATATTTACATTAAACTCTTGTTATTGCACTTTGTGAATGGAAATCAAGTGTCTGTTTGATCAACAGCATATGATTGTAAATATTAACGTGATATTCATGCGTTTTAACAAGTGTCCGGTTTGATGGTCGTCCGGGTTTGGTGGTCCCCAACCAGTACTTGTTTATTGATTGTTTGAGTATTTTGGCCACTATTTGGCCGGAAAGTTTTCGGGTTCAATACTGGTGGTGGCCGTGATTCTGTTGTTTCCCGAGATAAAGGCAATGATTCCGTTACTGCCTGATGGCATAACTGATTCCCGGGAGATATCTTTTATCAACAACCATGGATACATGTGCCGAGATTGAAAGCTGATATAAATTTCTCATTTTTTGTAGATTTTTATTATGCTGCATTACTATGCCACTAATTTTATCATCTTATATTTTTCAGCAAAGCAGGGCTTTTGACCCATATTACAACAAAAGTCTCTCTCCCCGCCATGAAGCTCCTGTTATAGAGCTGAAACAAAAAGGTCAACTTGTCGTTATCAATGTGAAGAAAAACCCTGAACAAAGGTTAGCTTAAATCAGTTTCATCGTTTGTTTATATATGCAGATTTGAAGAAAAATAAATTGGTTAATAACTGCTGTCAACTTAGTGCACATTAAATAAGTTTTTGTAAATATATGTATATGACTTTAATACTTAATAATATTGATAATACTAGGTCTATTTTAAAGGATCGAGCTGAATAGAAGCAACACAAAGTTATGTGTAAAGTAAAATAATGGTTTTTCAGAAGTAAATCAGAAGGATATAGAGATAAAATGGATACTGCACGAGGAAAAGACGGGAATTACTCTAATCATTGGAGGCACGAGTTGAATGAAACGGTAAGGTAAATCAAGGGAGACAAACCCAATGATATAGTATTTTGTATACCAAGCACGCATAACATCTTTTGGTTACTAAGGTAGCTGTAGTCCAATAAACCAGAAAAGCCAATTGAATTCAGCGATTGCACGAAGTGAAATTTCTGAACTGATTCTTTTCACGATTATGTAATTTACCTTTGAATGATTTGTCTAACAACAGGAGATCAACATATAGAAATCAAGACTCAGAAGTTACATTAATTTCAGAGGGCTTAGGTTAGTCTGCTGAGAGATTATTTTAAATGTGTTGTAACGGTTTAGAGATATTTTCCTATAATTCTATACAGTTACTTATATTGCAAAAGAGTTCAAGGTATTTCAGACCAAAAAAGGAAAAGCAGTACAATACATGTGTATCAATACAATAACAAATGTATGGTCTGCACTTCAGGACAAGAAAACTGGCAGAGATGAGTTTATAGAAAATGATAAGCCACAAGAAAAGAAGGAGAAAAAGCCTTGGAGACCACCTAGGAAGCCTAAACGAGAGTTAATAGACAAGCAATATTTTGACAGTTGGGTTATGACGCCCAGTCACCTTTATAATGACAGTAACGATATGTTCTACAGAAACCGAAGAAATGTGTCAGAAATGTGGACAAACCTTGCCAAATCTGTGGTAGAAAATGGTGAAAGAATAAGGCCCATTGAACACAGTTATTACTAGTATTTCTCTGACGTTTCATTGTTTAGAAATTCATCTCTTAAGCTGAATAACGATTCAGGAATTGAAAAATAGTTTGATGTATACTGTATTATATATATTGTATGCAACTTGACCACAGTTGTTCATTTTTGACCTGCATAATCATATTTGGCGTCACATTTATTAAATTCGATATACGTTGGATTTGTACAAATGTATATGAAGTATACCATTTGTTTTGTAAAATGCTGCTACGTTTTTTTTTCTAATTTCATGGCCTCCATATATTTTAAACGAAGCATATGCTCACGATAAGATATTGTGACATTGTAATCACCGTCTGTCCGTTATTTGGCCGTCGATATTTTCTGTTAAACCTTTTGATGGCGGTTAAATATTTGGTTTGAATGATCTACAAGCACTGTTCAACGAATACACTTCAATGCATTACTTTTACTGGCATTGTAACATAAAAAAATCTTCAAAAAGCTTGCCTGAGACTGGCAGACAAATTTTAGTATAATTTGGTAAAATTGCTACTAGAGTGACCTTCTAAAACTGATTAAGTAATGTGAACACGTTCCTTTGATGTCTATTTAGAGTACTCTGATCTTATTCAAGAATTGCTGATTTATCGAAACATGGCCTCTAGACGGCTTTGCCGATTTTCCCATTTGTTTTTAGAAGAAAACACATTATACCGAAATTGTTTGAAAGCGTTGGTTCTTCAAAAATATAGAACAACTTCTATAAAAATGTATCTATGCAGACAAAAATTTTGACTTCATAGAAATCAATGGCTAAATTCCTTGAGTGACCCTGTACCTTTATTTTTTTTTTAAACTATGACATCTCGAAGAGGTTAACTGTTTCTTTGAGCTACAGTGCATTTCAGTTGAGCCATATAGGGTAACATGGCTCTACTACTGTTTTATTGAATGTAAACAGATTTGCATGTAGATTTTGTCAGATCTTTTTACCATTTATGAATCATGCATGTTTAACTATTTTTATCACAGAAGTACACTGAAACTATGTTTACTAGTATTTTGCAGTTATAAGAAAGTGTTAAGGAAAGAATCCTGGTGCTTTCGTGTTAATGATAAAGATTCAATAATTCAAATAATGTAATAATATCATGACACTAAAACGAATACCATCCAAGTTCTTTATGCTTATACAGTTGTAATGAGACAAATTATACAGATTATATTTAAAACGAAGTCAAAGTGTCATTCTAGTATAACTAAAAACTATTTGTTACAACAGCGCAATAAATCACATTCAGAATATAAACGAAAAGTACACACTTTTACCAGAAGGAGTTGTCTTTAATTGCTTGAAGATTAAATATGGTTGTTATAAACATGAATGAATATGTCAATGAACAAGGTAACGCGAATCTAATTTATGAAGTGTTATCAATTGACTTTTATTGTGTATTTGCTAGGCACTTATTAATCTTCGCCAATATTTTTGGACTGTGTAATGCAATATGCTGTGGATTTAGTATATTTGTAACTGGTACATATATTCAGAATGAAATATTTCTCTTTCATGTTTGCTTTTTAGTGATTCATGTTTTTTTTAAACATACATCCGTCCATTGTAATTTTTATGCTTACGTATTTAATTTATCAGATTATATGTTAATGAAATGCTGATTAAAAGAATTATTTACCTAGCAGGGTGTTCAATCGATTTGTGAACTAAGCTTGCCGTAGACAATCAGAAATATTTTGTCAGTGCGGCTTGCTTATTATTAAAAATGTATGTATGGTGCCGATGATAGAGTTCTTAATATTACGGTAATTGGAAACGCTAATCACTGTTGACATATTTATAAAAATGTAACACGACACATATTTTATCATCTACTTTTCACTGAAATAACATTCATGTAATAACTTTCCATCAAAGTATTTGCATTAATCCAGAAGTCCGGTAAGGAGGCGACATTCTTATTAGGAATTTATCGATAATGGTACTAAGTAGTGAAAGAGAAACAACCTAGTTAGGCGTCAATCTACAGAGACATAATGCTACTCAACTGCTTGGAGTGCTTTATCGAAATTGAAACATTCCCTGGAAGTGATGTGCCGGACGCAATTATTACGCAGGCGCATTACCGACAGGGAATGCTTATTTTGATTCTTAGAAACCGATGTTATGAAAACTATCGTAACTACTACCAAACGGTAATGAACAGTGGCTGTTGGAATTCACTCCCCTATTTCGGGCCACTATTCAAGATATCATAGATCTACATCTAGCTATATTTTAGACTAAGGGATCTATATCTATAACATAAAATATATAAAGTACTTGACTGTGGCAGTATGCAAAAGATGCAGAAGCTAACAAAGCAGACAATCGATTTAAATGCGTACCGCTAAACTGAACTGTACAACATTTTAACGCGGAGTAATGGCTTTTTGCATATGAGTGCGTTAATCATATTAAAGCACTCGGATTGCCTATAGAAATATACCATAGGCATATTATATTATGCTATGAAAGAGAGACAACCTAGCTAAGCTCTGTTGAGATTGACAAAACTAATCCTTCCTTAGTTTATACTAATTTATTTTAGCTCGATTGTGAAGAAAGCTTTGAGCTAATCGAGTCATTCTCGAGTCTGCTTCCTGGAAAAACTAGTACTGGTGTCATATGAGGAGGTGCGGTCGTGACCTTGATGGGGCTCGAACCGGCAACCTCCGGGATGAGCGGCAGGCACCTACACCTCTACACCACCGCTCCTTCTTGAAAAATATCTCTATCCAAACTCATCTCATAGTAGAGTCAGGTAAAATGTTAGATGAGAAGACATTAAGTAGAGTCGTTTGAAAAGACTCTAACGACTGATGCCAGTCTATGATGCTTTAAAAATAGTATTATCAAACAGATAAAAAGAGTAAAAAAACTGAATATTTGCAACGATTTTCCTCATTGTCTTTGGTAGATAGATCTATGTCAATAGACAAAACAGGTTATTTATTATGCGACAATATTGAACTGGCACTCATGAATATTTCGTCTGTGTTCGGTAATTTTCGGATGAAAATATAATACAAGCGATTGATATTAAATATCAATTTCGCACTGTACCAGATATCGGATTCCGCAATGGTGTACTGGCTCAAGCATTTGACTATCAATCCAGCGTATGCAGGTTCGAGTCCTGCTTGTTGTTTTTGGTTTACTTTTTTAATAGTTTCGTTTCATTAAATGTATTCACTATTGTCTTTGTTCATCACGGGGTTTCAAGATATTTAAATTACTATTTGAGCATTCTTTCTCCGTCGTCCTACATACATTTGTATATAGAACTTAAAATGTCGACGAGCAAATCATCAAAACAGCTATGATGTAAAGATAAGATTGCCTCGGTTAATATCTCGAAGGATTTCGAAGAGAACCCAGGGACAGACGGTAAAACATTCATTCAACGGATGTTATTTTATGCAATTCCTGAAATGCAATGAATACCAATGATAAGTATTAATACATAAAAAAATAGAAAACAAAACAAAGATAACAAACAATATGTTAAAGCGTAAACGGTGCATAAGACATTGTCACAAATTAAATTAAAAAAAAACATACTCCTATAAAAATTAAAAATATCTGTGGAGGATTCGAACTCATGGAATCATGTATACAATTTAGGCATCTGACCACTACGCCACTGTCTTTGCGGTATGAACTTGTGTCGGTTAAATGTATTTGTTCGATATGATAATCAATTGAAACAACGAAAACACGTGTGTACCCGAACGTACACGAAGATATTGGCGAAGATTAATGAGTGCCAGGTAAATACTGTCGCACAATACAACAGTCAAGTCAGACAGGTTGTTTACAATCACAAGTTAGAAATATTTTAAATTGTTTAGTGTCATGTGATCTGTTTTTCTTACACAATATCGGTTATATAAATATCGGTAAATAGCACAAATGCACAGGCTTTATAACTTTAATTACAAGTAGAAGTGTTTTAAATATTGAAGTTGCCATGTTCGCTCCTAATATGATTCATCCTAGTTACGGCATTATATATTGTCGGTATCTCTTGTGGGGTCTCACTGCAAGATACAAGGAAAACACAGCAAATGTTGCATTATATGGAACGCAAAATCTACATAAACACAAATATGTGAAGAGCTCTACAAATAATTATTGATCTCTACAATTGAGTGATTTGAAGATTTCTCTAATTATTTGTTGCTATCTACATGTATTTCAAAATGATTTTTTTCTCTTTGATTGTTTATAAGTCTCGGCCGACCCTGGGACTTCTCCCTGGGTAAACTTTCAAAGACTGCTGACAGACACAGGCGCAGGTTGAAGAGAGGCAGATGCAGATACAAGGAAATCCGGGTACCAGACCCTAGCTCTTTTACGAATAGACCCCTTGTTTCTTTTACATGCCCGGTGTATAGCACCGATACACGTGTGACTACCTCTGGGTTTCTAACAAGTTCATCTCTAGATGGGTGGGAAACACCCACATGATTTGTTGTTCTCACTAATTGAATTAGAGAGCTCATCAAATCAATTGAAGAGAGCTCTAATTCAATTAATGATTGGAGATAGCTTCAATTCTAACAAATTCATACTTATTGATTTGAAGATAGCTCTAATTCTATTAATGAGCTCTTTAATTCAATTGTTGAGAGTACTTCTTCGGATAAATATAAAACCACACAATGTAAATTAACAACTGGTTCCTGGTGAGAGAAGCAGGAGTGCAGAATGGCGGAAATTATAAACAATCCGATAGTAAAACCAACAGGAAGGCCCAAAGAAATATATATTCTTTCACGCACGCGCAAGGAAAAGATCACCCGATAATGTCCTTTGACTGAGGGAAAGATCAGCGCGGGCTTACCTGACAGCACCCGAACTAATTTCGTGTATGAACACTTTGTTATTTCGTAGATACATTTCACGGCGGTTTACATGTAGAAGATAGTCATACTTTTCATTAACGTGAATAAGGTCTCATAAGAAAGAAGAAACTGTAATAATATTCAAGTAAATGTAACAGAAATTCCATTTTAAGATATGGTTCGAATTTTCAGGGGACGCAATAGCGGTTCAAGTTACGAAAATCATTGGTAACGAATATCCATGTTTGCGCTTCGATTGGTTTATGGGAAGCGGGAACATCATATAGTGTGGGAGCAATCATTATATCAAACCCGAAATCACGAACCTTGATTTGGAGATATATATCTCCAATTGAATTGGAGAGGTCTGCAATTGATTTGGAGATACCTCCAATTCATTTGAAGAGCTCTTCAATTGATTTGATTTAGAGATATCTTCAACTGAATTGTAGACCTCTCCAAATGAATTGGAGACAGAGCTCTAGTTGAATTGATGCTACCATTAATTCAATTGTAGAGCTCTTCAAATGAATTGTAGAGGTCTTCAAATATTTGCATTGCTCATCAATTTATTGAGTTTATTTAGATCTCGGATCGTGCTAAAATTAGGAAAGAATTACTTTTGAGTGATATACCAGATAAAATATCACGATTTGGAATTCAGATGTGCAGTAATCTAATCACGAATGCCGAAGGTTCGGTATGTCAGTCATCCGGTAAATCACTGAGAAGTAAAATCTATTTCCATTCTAACACGTTATTTTTATCAACGGTACAACTGAGTTGGAGCTATTTACTGCGCTAACGAATCGAATATACTGGGCGCCGGCTATGCCATATGTTCCAGAATATCTGCCCATTCCCAGCTGGCATCCTTGGGCTGCAATGTCGGACTTCTCAAGCCGTCTGTCGTCAGGTTGCCCGGACCAAGTCCTGTGTTCTTCAAAACTGACACAACTTTTTGAAAGGTTCTTCTTGTAGAGAGCCCGCCACCAAGCATACGTCGCTGGCACCCGGGGCTTCATGCGACTGTCAGACATTCTTCACATCGTCCGTGGTGACCTCTGTAACACCCTCGTGTTTGTCAGGACCGTGACAATAGTCAGACTATATAATAACTTCCGTCACGACCCTGTGCTCCACGAGGGGGATTGGAGAAGACTACGCTAACATGAAGACGCTACCTTGGTATACGCACCTGTTGGCTGTTATTATTTACTCCCAATTAAAAACTGTTTTTCTTATTTTGTCGTTGTTGCTGCTGGTATTGCTGACGACACCGGAAGTGCAGTAAATTTTTCTACGATTTTTATACATCTCGAAACTTCATTCATAGCAATGAGTCAAACGTATCAACGCATAGAGAAAATGCCAAAAATGTTAAAATTGATCTTTAACAGAAAAGTGATGACACGAAATTTTAAAACTTGTTCATGTAATACATCGTGCAATACCGTAGTTTAAACTGAAGGCAACGACCGGGCAAAACATTTGCTTTGAAACTGAGTTCAATACTAACTATTTTTATATGAGTAATCAAGAAGAACTCTTATCATCGTAACGTGTCACTTATTTGCCGTTGACTCTCGCGGCTACTCATTAATGTTTTATGCAATCTTTAAATTTATGTTCTGGAAGAAAGTTCAACCATAGCGGTGTACTAAAGAGGCTATTTACCGATATGAAAAGATCTATACCGGTCCTTCATTTATACAACTTTCTGAAGCAGAATAGGCTTGTTATCAACGCAAGATAAAACATTTTTTCCATACATAGCAGACTACTTTTTACGTATACCCATTCACAGTGTGAAAATAAGTCTTGTTGGGAAGACAATCCATAATATCTTTGTCGAATCTACTACGCAGCCGAAATATAGGGTTAATAACTCTTGCAGTCGAATTTAATTGCTGATGTTGCAACGCTACATAAACACTTTGGTTGTCTTTATTGTGTAAAATATAAATTCAATAAGCAATAACATAACATAATATTCATGTTTCATCTCCGATATTCATGCAATTCTATCTTTTAAACTCCTAAATATTCTAGATTTTAATTGGCATATGAGATTGAATGTGGATTGGAGAATACCCGTGAATAGAATATGTAATAAGACCGTTGCCATGGTAATTATTTTCACGATTTAAATTTGGATTTAAACCGTTACAACGGTAATTTATTTTCACTATATGAATTTCGATTATTACCGATTTGGGTTTAAACATGAGTTCTATATTTGATAACCGTTGTTGTGTTGCTTTAACATGCTAATAGTGTATTAGTTTGTTTGTATTTGTGTTTTTTGGGTCCACCGACCTCGTTCAAGGTGTATAGTCGGTACGACCCGTAATATTGTATTAATTTATTCGTTCTTAATTCATATCGATTTCTAGTCATGCAGTATTAACGTTTTATACATAAGCCCGCATAATCTAACACAACCGTATACTATATATTTACCCTTCGTTCAATAATCAATAGCCAGGTGACTTATTTATTCATTGCTTAAGTGTATAGGGATTTCCTATCGACCTAAAGATAGCTTTAACATCGTAAATAGATAATGTTTGTTAGATACGGGTATTCGGTTAACTTCCTTTCATTCCATTTCAAGTAAATATTGTAGAATGATTGTATTGTAAAATCGTACACGGATAGCGAAAGTACCCCACAAAATGGTAAGTGATTTAACTTTTGTAGGCCATATTTAGTTAAAGAAATGGATTTCAGTTTCTTGTATCTAAAGCAAGTTATATTTATGCCATTCATTGCATCAAGGCTTTGGATAATGTAATTGTGCTGTTTGGGGAGTAGGAGGGGAGCGGTGGTTTAGAGGTTAATGTATCTGCCGCTCATGCCGGAGGTTGCGAGTTCGAGCCCCACTGGGGTCACGACCGTACCTCCTCATATGACACCAGTACTGGTTTTTCCAGGAAGCAGACTCGAGAGTAACTCGATAAGCTACGCGCTTTCTTCACAATCGAGCTAAAATAAATTAGTATAAACTAAACTAAAGTTAGTAGCAATAATTTTGTTGCAAACTTTGCAGACAGTGAGCTGTAAATGCATTAATCTGTTCTGTTCTGTTCTGTTCTGTTCTGGTTTGCTCTGAGTTAACTTTATCTATGTTTTGCTGTGTTTATGAAATAGGAATATTTTAGTCGTTTAAAGAAATTGAGTTGCAGCTTGTATTATTACACGATTGTTATCGTGTCATATTTCGAGGAAGTGGGGGTCCATTGGTTTGCAGTTGTCGGTCTGACTCAGAGTTTTCAAACTTGGTAGGGACATTGGTTATGGCCATTCATTTTGACGTCACTGGGTGAAGCGTCATGGTCACAGTGACCTCGCATTTAAAAAAACAGTTTCCGCTCAATATTTTCAGAAGGATTTGACCTAGTGGTCTCAGATTAGATAGGCACATTGGACATTGACTGTAGATGAACACTTTTTATTTTAAGGTCACTGGTTCAAAGGTCAAGATCACAGTGACCTCGCAATTAAAAACAGTTTTACTCAATAGCTTGACATGGTTTTGATCTAAAATCTTCAAACTTGCCAGGATTATAGTTTAAGAAGATATGTGATCCCTATTGATTTGGAGGTCACTTGGTCAAAGGTCAAGGTCATGGGGACCTTGAATTTTAAAAATTGTTTCTGCTGAACAACTTTAAATGCTTTGAGCTACAGTCTTCAAACTTGATAAGAATAAAGTTTATGAATAGTAGTAGTAGGTGACCTTGTTAAATTTTGATATTTCAATGTCACGGTGACCTTGCATGTGAAAACTTGGTGCTAGGATTATAGTTTATGAAGAATAAATTATCCCTATCGATTTCGGGATCAAGAACAAGGTCACATTGTGTTAAAAATACTGTTTTTGCTTTATTGCTCAAACAACCCTTCGACCTAGTGGCTTCAAACTTGCTAGCATTATTGCTTATGAGAATTTGATGACCCCTACCTAATGACTTCCGGGTGAGAAGATCATCTTTGCAGTTACTTGAGAAGTATATGTGTTTTACAAACATGTCTTGTTTACATTTTTTTTAAGTGAACCTTTCAATGAACATTAACATTTCTTCAGACATAGTGATATTTGCACGAGTTTGAACTTAACACGCCCGTGTATGAACCATTAATATACTAATGTTTAATGTTTATTGTTCTATTTTAATATAATCTAGTTCATCTTCGTCCAGAACAAGCTTTTGTACTTTCCGCGAGGTAATTTCAATTGCTGTAAATGTTATTTTGTTTACAATATCGACTTAGCAAACAATAAAGATGAGCTACGATTTGTTAATTGTTGAAAAACTTTTCATTTTGAAAGTCCTTGTTCGCAATCACCCGGGAAAATCCGACAAAAGGTAAATAGAAAATCCGAAAACCGGATTTTTGTGTTTAACCGGTGCGGAGTTACTACACGGAAAGGAAATATTTTATTGATATAAAACGTACCCTTGAACACTTTTGTTCTTTTTTTTATTCAGGCACAGAAGAAGAAAATGGAGCAAGGTTTGTACATACTGTATTTCTTGTGCATCAAAACATTGTGTTTATATTGTTTATATTTTGGCTTGAAGTGATACTATTACCCTTCAAATTGCCCATATTGAATTCTGTAAAATTATTATGTTTAAAGCACAGTAGATGACAGATACTCGAACCAGGAACCCTTAACTTACAGAGCGAATGCTCTACCGACGCTTACAAATTTTCTATGGATATTTATGTAAATTAGGAACCGTGACATAAAGCGGTTGATTTTCGCTCAGAAGTGCTAATTTATATAATTTTGCGGTTTATTTGAGTACATTGTATATACATTAAATCGTGTAAAACATTCTTAACTGAGATATAGATCTACTATTAGTAACGTCAAGTAGCAAAAGTGATATTTACACGACTGTAATACAAACGTAATAAATTTTCAGTAAAATGGGTTTCATATTATGTCTGTCACTTGCATTTGCACTTAAAATGGCTTTACGACATGCTTATAAACACTTCTTCGAAAGCAACTTTGCCTTTATCGATTGTTAGTAAAGAATGGTTAAAACATTCTAGTATATAGACACCTTTTATGTTTCAGATATTAAAGACTTGTTTAAGCTATTTGACAAAGATAAAGACAATATGATTTCAAAACAAGAATTAAAGATGGTTCTGTGTGAGTTTGGAAATCCTACAGAACAAGAAATTCGGGATATTTACACAGAAATGGGTGTCAAACAAGGTAAACTTTGTGATATTATTTAAAGTGACTCCCTAATGCCAGGTCTCAATCCCCTTGGCTGGCATAATTTTATCATCACAGTACATTTAGGGTCATACAGTAGTAATCGTACATAAAGTTTGGTTGTTATCCAAGCATGTTCTGAAATTCAAAATTTTTGCTAAACAGCATTATGATATACAAACTATAAATATTTGCCATGTTGAATACATGCCTAGGTTATCAACCCGTTTTGAATCAATTACCCATATTGCCGGTGTCTTTCGACGCAGAAGGTATTTATCTTCAAGATGATGTGCATGCCAGAATATGTACCAGATGTTGATAACCCAGGCATGTACATGATTTCAACAAGGCAAAGATTTGTATCTTGTATATTATAAGGCTGTAAAGCGAAAATGTTGAATATTTAGAACATGACTGGTTAATGTACGATTACAAAACTTGCTTCAGGATGTTATGTGTAGAAAACTAATAGCAGCTTCTAATATTGATTAAGTACTTAAAGACGATAACAATCTGTCAAATAACTGTTGGGGAATATTATTGGAAATGCCCAAGCGCCCCTTTTCCCGTTACAGCGACCAGGATAAGAAACACTATTTAAGTCGCCAAGAGATGTACAGGAAACATTAGAGCTTTCACAACCAGCTAGTTATACCAAAATTATAAAAGCAACAGATGTATAGTTATTTATAATTGCATGTCTATAAATATGCCTTAAGCTTCAAATACCTAATTTACTATGTTTATTTAATTTTACAGATGAAAGAATAAAGTTTGAGCAGTTTTCTAAGTGCATCGAAACATATCACAAACGAATTGACATAAGTCGTAGCAAGGAAGAATTAATGGACTCGTTCAAGTGTTTTGACAAAGACAATAATGGAACAATTGATAAAAAAGAACTAAAAAAGGTTTTGATTAGTGTTGGTGAAAAACTAACCGACGCTGACGTAGATCAGATGTTCAAAAAAGTGGATGCAAACAACGATGGGAAAATACAATATAAAGGTATAATAATAATGAATTATGTGTATTAAAACTACTGAAAGCTTGTAAACAGAGACAAAACTCATTTTAGATCTTACATTTGTGATTTATAGTTTTATATATTCTTATGAAAAAGTTTGGCCGTTAAAATTTAGGAAATTTATTGATGCCTAGCCTCAGTATAAACTGTTATCTCAAGATCCATACATCTGATAAATCAATGAGATATGAAACTTGTGACGATCTTTTATGTTTCTTTTTTTTTTACTTTTCAGAGTTTGTAACTATGCTCACAACGTATGAACGCTAATGCATCATTCGGATCAACAAAACTATCGAGCACATGTGTAGAGGACCAGTAGCTTGTATTGAAAGCTAGCATCGTTTACCTGCGCTCAATGACACTTTTTAGAATTTTACAAACTATTGCATAATGTTTTCTCTGATTTGGCGTAATCGATGTAGCTTTAGCTAATAAGTGTTACACATACATGTATGCTATGTAAATGTAATCCTAAACTAGATGTGTCAAAACCTTTTTTTCATAGTCCCTTAAATTCGCGATGGTGTTTCTGAGTTAGAGAATTAAGTAACACTTTGATATTTTATTGACATAAGGTACACACTGACTGGCAAAAAAGACAAGTGTAACCCTTTGGGCAAACGATGCCCTAAAAAGTAGGTTTTTATTTTATACTCACTTGTGACCTATGTGTTGTCGTCGGTATCATTTCTTGAGGAGATATATTATTTTAGCCACAATCCCTATAAAACTGAATTTGAATGTTTGTCTTGATGAAACGACCTTATAGTTCGATACTGGATCATATATGTCAAACTAATATATCGGTAACTCAATCAAATGTTAGAAAAACCCTCTCAACATTGGCTGCTTTTTTTCGTCGAATCCTAATTCATATTTACCAAATGTCTTGACCTATATTATAGTGACAAAGGCCATAATCTCATTTTTGTCTCGAGAATTCGTCAGATACGAGAAAATGTTTGTGTAAACGAAAACAAGATTTCCTACTGTAAGTGTTTCAATTATTGTCAGCTCTTATCTTACCTTTGCAATGAATTCAACTTTCTCTTTAGAAGTGATATTGCGTTAGCATCAGAAGCTATGTTTTACTTTTTCAACTATTTCTAATTAAAATTCATATTATTTGTATAGTGAGACATACTAATTACAGTTTAAAATAAGTCTTTGTACAGAATCCGGTTAAAGCGGCTCGCCTGTTTAAAATCATGAGTGTTAATATCTTTTTAGCATATCACATGTACACACACCCCTACTAAACCACGACGTGTCTGAAGTGACTACCTCGATCTATTTATCTCATCTCTTTCATCTATTTCTAACATGTCTCAAAGCAATACATAATGTTACTTATAAAAGATACTTATACATAAAGCCCCTATTTTCTACCAACCTGTTTTTGTCATAATTGTATTTACTTATGTCTCAAGTAAATTATTCAAAATGAATAAACTGCAAGTGTACTTTTCCAAATTGTTACCATGTTTGATGAAAATTAAATAAAAAATGAGAGAGTTAATAAATAAACTTAGAGTTTTCTACTCGATCCTTTATGCTGTTTTGAAATAGTATGTCTTATAAATTATTATGTGATTTATCAATAAAATACTGTTTAAACCAAAGCGGCTCGCCCACATTTTTTGTTGAAAATCAAATTTCTCAAGTTCAGAAATGTCTTTAGTATTTATGAGTTAGAAGGAGACACTCAAGTAAGCTTACAGGTCGATTTACTTTATAGAAATATGGCTGTTACGTGGAAATTTGTATTATTTTCCGAAAATTTCTTTTATTTGATTGATTTTATGCGCTGATGTGATGACTGAATACCAAATACGCCGTATACAATGTTTTTTTCTTTAACATTTTCACCTCAACTGTTAATGATCAACTTTTATATGTGTGAAATAAGCATGTTCTTACTACCCTCCAAATGTATATACATGTAGTTTTTAGTTAGTAGTGTCATATGTAAATGTTATAAGTGCAATGTATTTGATAGATTTATAAACAGATATATAAATTTCTAGTTTACGAACTGTGTATTCTGCATGTACCAGACTGTCTATTCATTAAAATACAGTTTTCTGTACAATGAGCTTTGTTACTTATAAATTACCATGGGAACACTGCAACGGATACAACCGATATTTTTTTCTCGATTTGATCGGGTTTTGACATTCCATTTTGCATAGCTTGTAGGGTAAAACAAGTCTTTAAACATGAATACTTTCAAAATTTACTCTTGAAGTAAGCTAAAGAAAACAAAAACAAACCTTAATAGATTTTATCACATAATTGTATCATCGTTTCAATCAAATTTGGTTTAAAGTGACTCAGTGGTTAAGAAGAGGATGCCATTTAAAGGCTATTCTATCTTTAGCTCTGAAGGCCATATAGCGCAGCAGACCAAAACCGTTTTGGCAATTATGTAAGGGGACGAATAAAAGAACAATTCTGTAAAGTTTTGTTGAAATTGACATAGCTACAGGTTTTTTCTATTTTAAGCTCTGGTAGTTATTGTGTGCTGCGAGGCGAAAAGATTTCAGCTCTTTGGTAGAGGACCATCCAAAGGACAACCGTGTGAATGTTAGTTGAAATTGGCCAGTTTGGTAAAGGAGATGCTGTTAAAAGGGTTTTCTATTTTAGTGTTGGAGGCCATTGTGTGCAGCGGAGCAAAACAGTCAGAGCAGTTTTGGCAAAGAACTATTTATTAAAAGAACAATCCTGTAAAGTTTGGTTGAAACTGACCCAGTGGTTAAGATGTCATTTTAGGTTTTTGGCCTGGGGACTAATAGTCCTCTAGGCCTAAGTTAGCATACCACATTTCAAACACTGCTGACAATTTAACTGTGCTATATGCGAATAACAACTGTAAACATGCGCTTTGGGAAAGTAGTGCAAGACAGACCAGATCAATCTTTTGTTTGAATGTCGCATACGATAAGAACATATTACAAATAAAAACAGTACATACAACTTCAAACGATTGCAGAAAGGTCTATAGCTTACGGGCTGCATTACACAATTTTTTCTGTTTTAGAAAATACTGCGCTGTTAGCTGATTACGGAAGATAATCATATGCATATCACGGAAAAGTACGGATATTTACGGAAATTTACGAAAACATACGGAATTCGATATAAGAGTTTGTAGTTTGATTTTCAAATTTCTAATGTTATTTCATTGACAACTTTCTTATATACGAACGATATAATATATATTTACCTAAAAATAAATTTCTTTAAAAAAAAAAGAAACAATTTACGTACATTCCCGAAAAGGAACTCACGTGATCAAAATCACCCACCATTTATCGAGGACGCTGCATGTCAAGGCCCAGTGAACGGTTTCACCGATTACAACTACAAGGTAACCAAGAATCATTTTTGGTTTTCCCTGTTATACACATTGTACAGTACTGTATTTATATTTCATTGTTGGTATTGCTTTGTTTATTTCTGTTTCAAGGTCTTGTCCTTGGTACACAATAATTTTCGATCCACATCATCAGATATCGCTTGAAGTTGAACAAAGCGCAGATTGAATTATAAAACAAACTTCCCTGCCACCCATATAATTGTGAATCATTCATTCTGTGCCATATACTAAATTTCGCCCTATGCACATTTCGACCCGCGCTTTAGGTAAGGTTCAGCGTAAATCACGAAGGTCAAAAGTTGTTTTTAGGGGAGTTAATCTATAGCCCCCAGGCCTTCAGCGCTCACAGCGCTTTGATTCTATTTTGGCTCTGTTTGCCATTGTTTGCAGCGTAGCAAAATCGTTTCAGCAGTTTTGGTAACATACTAGCAAATTAATAATACTTTGAAGTTTCGTTGAAATGGGCCCAGTGGTTGAGGAGGAGATGCCTTTTAAGAGAATTTCTATGTATTATTAAGTGTCTGGAAAGGGTATAAATATTGGCCTGTAAGTTGGGGTAAGAATATTCTTAAAATTTAACGGTGATAAGTATTTTAGATGGATATTTTCGATATTCCTTAAAACAAAAAGAAAAAGAAATAGTTCTCAAAATGATATTATCGCTCAAAGTGACCATCGCAATTCTATTTATCTAGTAAAACATTTATCACTGATTTATGTTCCTAGAAAAATAAATATTGTCAAATGTATAACAAAATTGTATGATCTGATCTGAGTAAGTTTCCGTTACCATTGAATATATTAAAAATCTGTAAAAGTCCTAGTCAAAAATTGAAATGCCGCCCTATTTTACATTTCCATGAGTGACCCTTTATGCTTAATTTCTTGCACATTTTCAAAGCATAAATTGTGTTTCAAGCGTTTTTCGTCAAAGTTGATTATTATACAATGTGGCCATTTTGAACAAGTAATAGAAGTTTAAAGCAGAAAGTGGTGGTTGAGAATATGGCATAAACGCTTCAATATTATTTTACTGTTACGATGATATGATTTATCTGGCATTACGTCGGTGTGAAATTGCTGTGCTAGAAATACATATACAATATTACGTCACGGTAACTATATCATACTCCATATACTAATTACTGGGAAAACAAGAAATATTCCGACTACACATTCATGCGTGGTATATCTATACCAATTTTCGTCTCGTATGTTTACATTTGTTTAGCGGCAGCTGTCAGCAACTTTCTACAGAAAATTAGGTGAGAAACAGGTTCTAATATGCAAGTCATTTAAAACTTATCTTTTTTGCTCATTTTCAATAAGCATTTTCAATACTCCTTCCATTTTTCTTTCAAATATTCGTTTTTTTTTCAGTGTGTCTGCTTTGTAAACAGGTGCACGTTTTTATGACGTCATCCAAAAAACATTAGCCACTGAGTTAAACTTCCGATTTCTAGTTAAATTTAATTCAAGTGATGTTGTTTTTGTCTGAATTGTTGTAACTCTTAATAATCTTTATTTTCAGTTGCCCGCCACACAATATAGTTGCAAGAAACGCCAATACACCCTAGAAATGATGTCACAGGCTTATGCGGAAGTAACAATAAAAGGCACACCAGAACGCAACCATGGCAAACTCTATGGAATACCTGATAACACCTCGCGGGACAGGTTTTGTGCGTCAATGCAACCGAGTCCAGTTTCAGACAGATTCAATACACATCCTGGACCTATAACTACCTTCAGAAGAAAAATATGTCTGATCCACCCTTTGCCTAGTCAAAGTATGACAGCTTTAAAAAACGTGACCCTGAAATAGCACTATCAAAGGCACAGAAACGGTCAAAAGTAAGGGCTAAATGAACCTCTGAGGCTGTTCTAGATAAATGTTTTGATAAACTGCAGTCTGTTATTGATAATAATAACTTAGAAGATAAATGTGGTGAGACTGGAATGACAATGGAGCATAGCCCTGCAAGTAATCTCTGTGGAAAGGGTACCAAACCACAAGGTGTCACATCTAACAGGGGATAGAATGTAGCAATAATCGTTGCTGGAAGTGCAGTTGGTTCAGGGATACCACCATTTATGTGTTCCCAAGGAACAGTGACCTACATCATGCAGCTACCTTAGGATCTACCGGTACTGTAACAGAAACAGGATGTATTCATATACTCAGTACATTTAAAAACGCAACACTTACATGTTGTGTTGTACGAGTTTAACGCCCGTTCCAACCGTTTAACGGTCATTTTAACAGGCGGACAATTTATTAAACAATCGTTCCTGGGAAGAACCAGTACAAGACAATTCTTTTTGAAAATTTAACTTTTATGTATTCACATTAACGGAGAATTGATTTTCAGATGTATACTGTGCATAAAAAAGCGCCGGCTGGCAATTTGTTATCAATATTTATTGTTTCTATTAAAGAAAATGGGGAATAAGTCGTGAACAATGTTAACACCAAAGTATTGTTTTAGTTTGAAATAACATGTTGCGATAGGTTTTGCATCAATCATAAATGTTTTTGTGGGGTATATGGTTAAATGAAAAAAATGCCATATTTACGGAATATCGCTCAAGTCAGTCAAAATTTGTGAGAAAAATGGGTTCATTTCACAAATTTGATGCTTAAAATAGTGGTTTCATCAACAAATAAGGGGAATGTAGCCAAGTTTTAACACAATTACAAAATTAATAGACATACCAGATTTTAACGATTTTCTGCGATTTTAAAAACCAGTTTTCATTTTGGTTATGACAAACATTATCAATGTTAAGTAATTTTTCTTAGGTTGTCTAAATTCTTAACATATTGATTTGTTAACTTTTTCGAAAAAATAACAGAATAAAAATTTAATTGCAAATATTGATTTTTTTTATTTTTGCACTTTTACAATTTTTTCGTGTCGTTTTTAAGAAAATTACACCACAAGACAATAGTCAATGGAAAGGACAATTAGAATATATGCAACTGTTTTTCCTCATAATTTGTTAAATTAAAATATTTGACTTGAAAAATGTTGCGTTTTTAAATGTACTAAGCATATAATATTTTGAGCGCCACTTCCTAAAGCATGTTCCGTCCCATCAATTCTCTTATTTGACGGACATAAGTCCAATGTCAACCTGAAATTGAAAGAATGGGGACAACACAACTTAGTGTTTTTGTCATTCCTCGACACACATCCCATGTCACTCAGCCACTTGATGTGGGTTGTTTTGGACCTCTCAAACGAGCATACCATGAGGAGTGTCATAAAAAGGATGCCCGGTATGCTAATTAATCGTACAAATGTAACACTTGTTTCACGAAAGGCGTACAATTAGGCCATTGCACCAGATAACTTGTTTCTGCATTCCACTAGACTGGAATTTGGCCACTTGAACGAAAACAAATCCCCTCTGTGAAAACTGCTGCTGCTGAAATTTACCAAGATGCGGAATCATTACTTTCTGTAACTGAAAGCAAACAACGTGAAACCAACTTCTTGGGACAAAATTAAATAACTACTGTTACTGAAAATCCAAAGAAAAGGAAAATTCCACCATCAATAAATGGAAATCTTATGCCCCCAAGTAAGGCATACTGCTGTAAAGCCCTGTCTTCGAAAGTGGAAATAACAAAAAGAACAAACTTCTGACAGAATCAAAGACAATACTAAAGAAAGTAACAAAGTTCCCAAGCAATTCGAAAACATTTAACTCAGAAAAAGCCATCACTTCTGGTTTAGCCACAAATACAAATGATAGGCAATACATACTTGTTTATTCATCAGAGGATTTTGCAGATGACAGTGTTGATGATAATGATAAACCTGATCTGTGCTGTCTATGCTAGCGTTTTGCACCAAATGCCTTAAAATCTGTTTACACGTTTACACGGTCGAATTCATCAACTGGGGACAATGTGACTCATTTAATGCTTGAGTGCACTCAAAAAAGTGCACCTCTGTTGAAGATTTGATGAAAGTTATTCATGTTTGTGCCCAAATTGTGAAAAGCAGGCATAACTTATTAAAAAGAGCCAAAATGACTTGCATACCAATTCTGTTGCACATAGATGTAATTTATTCAATAGCTTTCGATCAACCTTTAATAAATGTGTATGTTTTGGATTGAAATTTAGTCCAGCAGATGTGTATTCATTGTGCTTTTTGTTACGAGGCTTCTGATTGGCTAAAAGCAGCCATTCTCTTTACTGGTATTACAGGCACAAGACAAAGACGGCTGCAACATGATGTTTAGATCGATTTTCTTAAACAACAAAATTTGCATTCCCGGTATTTAGTACGACCTGTATACTAACTGTCATGTCTTACGTATTTGACACCCACTGAATTCAACTAAACGGTCATAGTGTTAAAAATGTGCAACATAATGTTTGATGTCAGAAGTGGGGTCTGTTTCATTAACCTGGCCGGCAATACGAACCTACAAATAACACGAGCTGAAAATGCTGATTGCACACTTTCAAACAATTTGGAGGAAATTACCTGCCAGAATAATGAGCATTTACCTAGTTATCCATGTATAGCTTTATCAGCTAGAACTTAGTCAAATGGTTCGTTGAATATCTCGAGTGCGGAACAACGAAATTCAATTAAGAATGAGCATACAGTCCAAGAGTAACAAAGTCAGACGATCCAACCGAGAGGATTAGATGTTATTCAGACTCACAAAATCATATCCGAGTATAATCTTCAAATGCTGACTTTCACACCAACTCTATGAATTAACACAAACAGATAATTTCTATAGGGTCTATAGGCTGTGAAAAGATAGTGAGCCTTAAATTTTAATATTAGAGCGAGTTCGATCAGCAACTATAGTGACTATGGTACAACTAAAGTGTCATCGAACTACCTCTGGTTTTACTAAAATGACGTCATCCGGTCACCACGGTTCGACTAGAGTAAATCGGTGGTTTCTCTGGAACAAATATGGCGGCTAAAGGTAAGAATGCATTTTGCGAGAACTAAAAAATCTTCTATATGAACGTTATTTCTTCCTAAAACATTGAAACATTGAAAATTGTGCAAAATATATGAAATTAGACATGCAGCAAGTAAATAAATCTGAAATGTGGAAAATTACCGATAAATTCGACACATTTATGAGCTGTAAGTATTTATGGACGATTCGTCGCACTACCGTTTCGTACCCTAAGTTAAATTAACTTTAGGTACACTTTTTCGTCTTTTAAATGCATCTAGACAGCCTATTACAGTTTGTGATCTGTCATAATACACCAGCATGCTGTCATCAACTTCATCATCAAATTCCAGGCATATTACCGTAAACAGCACTATTTTATTTGTGGGCGCCGCCAGAGGCTAACCAATCGCGGTTCGATCACTTTTTCATAAACGCATGCGTACTTTGACTTCCGGTACCAAACTATGGTTGGTGATCGAACTCGCTCTTAGTTTATAGCGTTTGTGATCCGATCCGTCAAACAAAATTCTGTACCATCCATAGGTCTTCTCATTTATGTTGCTTTTTGTTCAACCGATTATAACATGACTACCAGTAAAATACGCAGTGAAACACATCCAGTTCACAGGCATATGTAACGATGGATGGTCGGGGCTAAACACACCAGAGTAATCAAACACACAACACTTTACAAAATTTACAACTTAAATAATTACAGTGATGAATATATACAAAGATGAATACAAAATATAAACAGTAATAAATGATAAGAATGGAAACGTCTTAATGAAAGTCCTGATTCAATCACGTTTTGGTTTAACCACGTTCACACTAATCAACGATGAAAAAAAAACACGTTTTACTATAACAAAAAGACTGTCCTCGACATTTTGAATAACATCTCCGTAAAGGCTCCGGTAATCCTGAGTTGGATATAAGTAGACCTTAATTTCAACTGTACCAAAAGGTGTTTCCTGTGTAAATGGGGCACCACGTGGACAAGTCTGTACTCAGGAATCAATACATCCTCGCGAATCTAGTAGTTTATCGACGTAACAGGTCGGTCTTCTCCAGGAAAGTCATCAACTGGAGGCAATACACATCTCAACCACTCTGGGCATTGTATCTTCCGGGGGAGAAAGCTGAAAGATATAACATGTCGTAAATACCATGGCACATAAAACTTATCGGACATAAACGGTCCGACGGGTACATCATACCTTTGTAGGTTACCATTACTGTGCGTACAAATATGTATGAACATGTGTTCAAAGACGACTCTTTGTGTACACCATACTAACTGAAGGTTACCCTACAGTAAACGTGTTATAAAACGTGTTATATTCAATAGTATAATACGTCACTTAATGCGTTCATTAATGAATCTTTCTCATTAACAATAACAACTTGTATTATTATTAAGAATGAAAGTAAAATGAAATGAAACACAATTAAACTGCAGCTTACATTCACTATGCACAATCATTACATTAGACAAGATAATCAATGATTACTGAAACAAAGTAATCATACAATGGCATTTGAAAAAGATGTAAAACAAAAACAAACTGCCCTGATTCCTCGATGAACTTACAACAAATTCAGCTACTTTGAAATTTACGACATCTTGAAAATGAAATCATAATATGAAACAAAATGGCTTACAAAATCTTTTACTGAAAAGAATCTCTCTACTAAAACAATTTACGAAACAAAATAAAAAGCTTTCAAAAATAAATTCATTTACCTTGACCAAGCGAAAGTAGAAACTTTACAACATCTCGCATGTCAAGTCAAAATACTGTATGTGCAATTTTATAATAGTCAGTCGTTTCTTAAATAATAAATCTTTCTGCCTATCTATAAATTCACGGGGAAATCATAACCTCCGTGCAGACATGAAATGCACGAATACAATTTATGTCGGTCAAAATAAGTTATATATTAAATTGAGGTCCGTCATAGTGGTCTCAGTAAAATTGTTGTACAACAACCACAAATACGAACATATAACCACAGGAAGTTGATATTTTGTCAAAAAAATCAAAATGATCAATGTATCTTGCGAAAAAAATCACCCCTCTCTATATATAAACACCAGGAATGCAATGCCTTCCGTACCCCACCCACTTCTCCTATACAAGAACATTTTTTGTAACAAACTGACAACTGGGTTTTCTGGGTGCTGTGGGGCTCGTTTTGGGGAGGCTGCGTTTTTGGTACGTGGCATTCCCTGTTTGATATTATTTTTGTTTTTTAGACAGTTAAAGTGTCAGCACATGGAGTCGACGTGCTGGAAAATTTCGCGAAATAGATGCTTTTTCAGTAGTTAAAACAACGATAAATTAAAGGTAAGGACAGATTCTGTGATAATTTTAAACACTTTAACTGTCTAGACCAGAAAACCCAGTTGTCAGTTTGTTACAAAAAATGTTCTTGTATGGGAGAAGTGGGTTGGGTACGGAAGGCATTGTATTCCTGGTATTTATATATGTAGAGGGGTGATTTTTTTCGCAAGATACATTGGTCTTTTTTTTGGACAAAATATCAACTTCCTGTGATATAACTTTCTTATTACTGAACCGGATTTAATGAAAAATACATGAAACTAAACGAAACTCAATACTAGACACAATGCTCTTACTTTTATAGGAAAAGTCTAGCAATTAACACAATAATCCAAACTTTACAAAAACAATGATAAAACTGCTGTCACTATCTATATAAAAATCGAGGCCCGTCTGTCAACTTTGTGACAGCATATTCCAAGCGTTTGTGTCGCGGACTACTCCTACTCGAGTGTCCATCTTATTAGCAACACGGCGTCTTTGTACAATATTGCACTACAATACAAAGTTCAGAAAATATATCAACATAGCATCAAAATACATGTTTCTTCTGGTAAAGAAGACTGGTCTGTGTGGTGGTAACGGTATAGGTATTTAGTATTAACGTGTGATCGGTCTGCTGCAAAAATCAAACAGTTCATAAATTACAGTTCATGAAATTTATGTAACAGTGACATAATAGATATTTTTGTACACAGAGGGTTATAACCATTGTATAAATGTGCGGAAAAAAGAATGCATAAATTATCCAAAGCATTCACGCAAAATTATTAGACTCTTCTGTTGCGTCACTGTCACATTAACCATAATGAACTGTAAGTACGCATTTAGTTTGTTTGTTATACATCGGTACACACCTACTCGTATTTGAAATGGGTCTGTGTGTTTCTCGAAGTCCTATTTTAAAAATAAAACTTTTTGAAGAGGTCTATCGACGCACTCGAATAGGTATGTTATTGACCACGTGCACTGTTAGAAGTGCGCATGAACATTTAAATCTTTCGGAAATTTGACCCCCAATTCTGACCTTGCACTTAAGGTTAGAGACCTTGGTCTTACGTGCGACACGTAATCATCTTATGGTGGATATGTGTTCCATGTTATTTCAAAATCCTTCCATGCATTACAAAGTTACAGTCCGGACACTTGTACACTATAAGAAAATATTTAGGACCCCATAGCACCTCATGAATTTGAACTCCAAGTGTGGCATTGAACTTTGAGCTAGGGACCTGGGCCTTGCGCACGACACGTCGTCTTGATATGTTGAGTTATGCAGAGTTATTTTTAATTCCCTCCATTTATGACAAAGTTACAGTCTGGACACGAACAAGTGACCGGACGGACATACCGGCGGACAGACGACGCGGTTTTAATCTTCCCACCTTAGCGGGCATACAAATCCATAAACCCGACTTGTATATATTTTGGAAGGTCACCTTCCTTTTGATTTGCTTAAAGATTAGCGGCATTCTTAAGCACAACCTTCAATCATTCATACACAATTTAATATACATGTAGCTCGATGATTTGCAAATCAATCTTACAAACGTAGATCAGTCAATGAGATATAGGTATATCTGCAAAACCAATCTTTATAAACTATTAATGTACGTCAATTTGATGATTTGATATCTTTGAAATGTAATTTAATTATTTACAATAAAATGAAGCGCAAGAATTTCTACGATATACTGCTCAACGTACCACCTATTGTTGGTGGAAGTAACGCTGCTATCTGAACACTCTCTCAGCAGTAACTTCCCTTTATACAGTCAACCTTACCGTAAACACTTCGTCCAAAGTACCAAACTACCGCACTCGGATTAAATCGCTAACAAATTCGTAATTTTGAGAAACTGTAGTAATCTTACATCCAATTCTTGGACATTAAACTAAATTTTGATACACGTAACTTTAATCAAGTCTTCAACGCGCCATTTTATAAGCTGCACACAAGTGCATTCCTTGAGAGTCCAGAAGAGACTACAAGTCATACTGGTGCGATGTCCTAGAAGACTTACGTGACCAGTTAGCAAACGCCAGGCAAGAGGTCGAAACATACTTCTTTCAAGAAAACAACATCATGCTTCAACAAGCTAATGCCAAGCTCCTAAGCACCAAGCTCCAGGCAAGACGGAAAAGCTGAAGAGAGAAAACTCCATCTATCATCCTGGAAAAGAATGGCACAAAGCTTTAGAAGCTCAGAAATAGTTAAATGATGAAAAAGGAAGCAACAGGGACGCAACAACTCTGGAATAGAATGAAACCCTACTGGTGGGAAAACATGCAGCACGCATATTTGCTGACAATTATGAAGATGTGAGTAAGACCCCTATCAGCAGAAACAAGAGACGGGCACGAAAGAAGGAAAAGGAGAGCACAAAAAATAGTTCAGATGAGGTACTCTCACACGAACGAAGACACAGAGAAA